>MJHO01000274.1:0-76320 GCA_002076135.1 Xerophyta viscosa
TCGACCGTGCTGAGGCCAATGGTGATGTCAAAATTTAAGTTCGTCGCTTGTAGAGAGAGTTATATATGTATGTACGTTTATGTTATTTATTTTGTTTTAATTTTTCGACCACCGTAGCTCGCCGGCGGCGGAGCTACGGCGATGCCGTGGAGTCTCCAACTAGAGGAGAGCGTAGTGCAGTGATTTTAGTGAGGTTAAGAGATGGTTTAGAGGTGTACCTTGTTTAGAGCTTACCGGTGCAACTTGGGTGCGCTCCGGCGGCGAGGGCGGAGTGCGGCGGCAACGTGGTGGAGGTGATGGTGGTAGGGACGGAGACAGATGCGGTGGGGATGTGGCCGGGCTTCCTCTTCCTCCTCACAGCCTCTCTCTCTCTCACTTGATCTCTCTTTCTCTCTGAAATCTCTCTCTCCCTAAGTCTCTCTCTCTAAATTTCTCTCTCCCTCCGAGCTCCCTCTCTCTCCCTCCAAGTCCCCCCATCTCCTGCCACTCCTCTACTTTATATAAATATTCTTATTTTTATTTTATTTTATTTTTTTTTTTTTTTTTAGGGTGCACTCTATTTTTCCATTGGATAACAAGTTTTTAATAGTAAACACCCCATTTTCGGAAAGTTGACTTTTCCTTTAATTATTACTTTCCGTAAATGTCTATTGACCGGTTAATATGATGTAAAGATTTGATTTCGATTTTATCCTCTGGACAAAGACTGGTAGGGAAAAGTCAAATATGGATTATTGGAGTGGACCCCTCGTGCTGAAGCGCATGAACTTCGATAATTTTGCCCATTTAAAACGCGATCTAAAAGAATAGTTAAATTAGCTTCGAACGCGCTTAGTCATCGTTACACTCCGGCTTGATTTTAAGTCTGTTCAGTTAGTTTGTTAATGGTCCCGGACAAAAATGGTGAGGTGTCAACAGTTGCCCCTCTTGGGCTTAATTCCTTTGAAAAAGGATTAGGCAAAGATGAAAATGATACCATATTTTGTCCGGCAAAGGGAGGCGCTTGTGTGGAGAATCGAGGCATGGATGGATAGAAAGGAGGCACATGCATGCTAACATCTGAGAGCGAGCAGTTAGATGCGTGATGATTGTTGGAGGGTTGAAGATAATGTATCTGTCAATTGTTGGGTAATGACCCAGTGTTGGTCAATACCTCGTTACTAAGTAATGACCCAATATTGGTCAATACCGGTCAGTTGTTTTGTATGACCCAATGTTAGTCAATACCGTTCAGTTGTTAGGTATGACCCAGTTGTTAGGTATGACCCATGTTGGTCGATACTTCATTACCAGGTAATGACCCAATGTTGGTCAATACCGGTAAGTCGTTAGGTATGACTCAATATTGATCGATACCTCATTACATAGTAATGAACCCAATGTTGGTCAATACCGGTCAGTCATTAGGTACGATCCGATGTTGGTCGATACTTCAATACCCAGTAATGACCCAATATTAGTCTATACTGGTCAGTCGTTAGGTATGACCAATGTTGGTCGATACCTTATTACCAGGTAATGACCCAATGTTGGTCTATACCTCATTACCAAGAATGACCAAATGTTGGTCAATACCGGTCAGTCGTTAGGTATGACCCAATATTGGTCGATACCTCATTATCCAAGTAATGACCCGAATGTTGGTCAATACTCGGTCAGGTTGTTAGGTATGACCCAATATTGGTCGAGTGGCCACATGGACCATGCTTCCGCTATGTAATATCATAAAGCAATGATTGTCTTGGAGAACGTGCTTCAACATGTGATATAAGGTAATAACTATCGTGGGTTATCAATAAAGCAATGGCCACCATGGACCATGCTTCAAAAACAATGATGTAAGGAAATGACTACGTGGGTCATACCTCTGGTATAAAAATAATTGCTACTGTGGATTGTGGCTTCAATATATGATTGAACGTCGTGGATCATTCCCTGGTTTACGTATAAAGGTCGTGAATATTGTGGATTAAGGATTATGAGCAATGGCCATCGTGGACATGCCTTAATACATGAAAGGTCATGAACTTTCGTAGATCATACCTTGAGATGATGAAGCAATAGACGCCATAGACTACGCTTTGAGATATAAGATAAGATCATGAACTCTGTGGATCATGCCTTGGTGTTATGAAGGAATGGCCACTATGGACTAGGATTCAATGTGTGAGTTAAGGTCATGAACACCGTGGATCATGCCTTGAGATTATGAAGTCGTGGACACCGTGGGCCACGCTTGGGTTATGAAGCAGTGGACGCCGTGGACCACGCTTTGAGATATAAGATAAGATCATGAACTCTGTGGATCATGCCTTGAGATGATGAAGCAATAGACGCCATATGGACCAGGATTCAAAGTGTGAGTTAAGGTCATGAACACCGTGGATCATGCCTTGAGATTATGAAGTCGTGGACACCGTGGGCCACGCTTGGTTATGTCATGGAGAGATAACGGTCCCATTGACCCTACTCTTAAGGTTATGAAGCGATGGTCCCATGGACCATACTTCATTATATCGAGGAAACATAACGGCCTCATAGGTCATACCTCTGAGTTATAATGCAGTGGTTCTATGGACCATGTTATAATGTATTATGAAAAAGTGGCAGTCTCATTGATCGTAGCTTAGAGTTATAACATAGTGGTCCCATGGACCAGGCTCAATTACATTATTGGGAAACACGAGTGGCGCGGCCGCAGTGGAACGTTATTTTTGTTGAAGATTAGTTGTATAACGATGTCCCCTCTGGGACCACGCTCGGCTACGTATTCTTTATTTCGGATCACGTGGCCGCACATGGACCGTACCTTATAAAAGGTAAAGCGATGGCCTCATGGACCTAGTTTTGATGTATCATAAGAGGGTAAATGTCACATAGACCGTGTAGAGGATATTGGACTCTTGGAGTTCGTTCTGAGAGTTATGCAATTCACAATGTCATAATGTGAATGGGTTATCTGGTGTTGTTTGTTTGAGTGGGTACAGAAGATATACGGGTCTCGACACCCGTTGGCAGAGTAAATACAATATAACTCAGTGTCTGTTGGCAGAATGAGAGCATACTAAGTTTAGCCTCCATGGGCGCAATGGGATGTATAGATCTTAGCATTCATGGATAGATCGGAGACGCATGGATCACGACATATGCGTACTATTTGGATGTTGAACAGATCTTAGCACCAAAGGGCGAATTAAAGCATCCTTGGTAAAAATATGTGCGTTAGTACAAAGAGGTGTAGTATGTACAATTATCATGCATCAGGAATATCATCCATATACGAGTTCGAATTATATACAATTTCTGCATATGTTTTTGAACGTGTGTTACGATGTTCATGTGTTGTATGAGTATGTGTTGCTATATGTGTGTGTTATATAAGAATCTGTTTTTTGTATATGCTAAAGTGTGTTCTATGCATTTGTAATGTGATCTATGAGCATGCATATGTATAGTGCTCTGTAAGCATTTGTGTTGCGATATGTGATGTGTTCTTGCGTAGGTGTGCGATTCGTTACATGCATATGTATTGACAATGAGCAATGCATTTTATGCCTATGTGTATAATTTGCAGAGATTTCTTATGCGAGAGTGGCAATATGCAACTAGTTTTGCGTGCGAATGCTGAATGTGTTTATGTGTACGAATGTGTTTGCGTTGAAACGTGTTTTATGTGTTTGTAATGTGTGAATGTGTATGTGTAATACTTTACATAATGTGTTTTTATATGCTTGTCACTCTTGATGAGTTTGAAGACCCATTGGCTCTTTTCTCTTTCTTCTTTTTCTTCTTCTTACTATGTCCTGTTCTTCATTCTCATTGGGTAGAGTGGTCTTGTGATGAATTCGCATCATATTGCCTCAGTATGATTTATCCATAAAATATCATCTTTATCAGAATGGTTTGGTCCCAATTTGACAGTTAAAAATTTTTGCCAGAAAATTTTGCCCCAGTGTGAGAAAATTTTCACCAGAAAAATTGCCCCAGTTTGGCAATAGAAACTTGTGCCTTATGCGAAAATTTTTTCACTTGAAAATTTTGCCCCAGTTCAGAAATTCGTAGGATTTGGCTTGCTTCTGTGTGGACGATGCCTCTGTTAAATGATTGAGGTTTTTCATTTACGATTTGGCCCATTTGTGTGTGATAGATTTTCAAGCTTCCTGCCTTGATTTGCTTAACTATTTACTTGAATTTAACGATAGTGTTGTTTGGATAAAACATATAATTCTCCATATCAACCATGAATATTTTCATAAATTGCCCCAGTTCCAGTATTGTTGTGGATGGGTTTGTATGATTATTCTAAGGCTATTAGACATCGGTTTTTAGGCAATGGAGTTTGACGAGTGGCGCTTTACCTTGGGGATGGCATTAAAGGCTCTTGATTTGTGGTCTATATAAGGGTGGACTCGTGATTCTTCTTTGTATATGTGGAGTTGTGGGTCATTTAGGTTCATTCATTATATGGTAATGGGTCTTGCAGCGGCTTTTGGCTAAGTGGAGCTTGAGCGATTTTATTCGCCTAAATATATCTCAAAATTCCAGATATTGGATTTACATACGACGAGAGATTATGCACGTAATTTGTCATGAACTTTGTCAATGAATCGTCGAATTGCTTATGTCATGCCTATATTTTTTTGTAACATTGGGTTGATAAAATTGAAAAAGCGGTAATTGGCATGTTATGGGGATTCTATATGGAGATAGTATATCGGGCTATCAGTAGCATTTATTCAATCAAACAAACTTTTCAAGTTTTGACTTTTTATTTATAAATGAGGGGAATCCATTTTATACGAATCCACAGGCATCCTCAAAGATTTATCCGAGCATCTGGGAAATGCTAGCTTGCTCTCCACGCTTTGAACATAGGGGAGCCGTTGGATATTCTTTGATTGGATTGGAGAAAATCGACACACAACATCTTGACAGACTTTCAAGGAGGTCTAAAGTTCCCATTTGTCCCGCTTATTCAAACATTTTTTCTTCTTTTTCTTCTTTTTTTTTTTCTTTCTCTTTAAAATTGAATTATCTTTTGACGCGAATACCACATTGGTGATGAAAGTATGCCGGTTACTCGATAAAACACATATTAAGTGCATTTGCATACTCATACCTTAAAAAGTTATTGTTGACGTAAAAAGTTAAAACATGGATCACATGAATACTTATAGTTACTATATAACTCAAGGTAGCGGAGTAGATAATTCGGTACTTTTTTTTCTTCTTTTTTTCTTTTCTTCTTCTTCTTTCTTTTTCTTTTTTTTCTTTCTTTTTTTTTTGCCGAAGGATGGATTCATAAGGACTTGTGATATATTGGAGCTTTTACCTCTCTTTAGACACTCCCGCAAATTTTGCTGATGTGATCATCCGAAAATTCTTTTTCCTCTAAAATTAGGGGGTATATGACTGACGGCTCGTATTTGACAATCTTGATGGTTTTTTGTGCAGTCAAATGTTTCACATCATTCATAATTTACTACGTCAAACTTTGAGGGTGTTTGTTGATCGTTTCATGCTGCTTTAATGCGGTTAGACTTATATAGTTTATGTACAGTTGCTGCACTGGGAGGAGAAGATATATGGAGGTGTAAACAAAGATAGAGGTCATAGCAATTCGATAGTTCATGATAAAATCATGCCAAATTTAACATTACACTGCCCGCAGCAATCGAATATTGAGACAAATATTAATCCCCAAAGTGAAAGCGCATGTTATTTTAGAATATTAGGATGTTGGGAATAGGATATAGCCGAAACTCATATCACCTGATTGGATGATAGGACAATTATTTACGAAAATATAGTCAAGGTATGATATGATATATACATGTTTACTCTTTTATCATTAATCGTCAAATTCAAGAGATAGCTAAGCAATACACAAATTTATCGTCTCGCATAAAAATATATAAAGCAAGCACGAAGCATCTCATTCGTCGTGTTAGTAATTCCTTTTTTCTCTCTTTGTTTTCCTTTTTCTTTGTTGTGTTTCTTCCCCGTCATATGCTTGGCAATAGTTGTATTCAATCCATTGACGATGTCACCACGCAGGTTGGATCACAGATTCATCGAGAAGAGTGTACAATCACATATACACAAGTGGATGTCAGTGTGATACATACATGAAGTGAGGCGTGTACATTATATATGTATGTGTGTGTAATGAGATTGGCATGTGATGTTTGAACTATGTGTGATATTTATAAGATAAAAGAAATCCTTGTAATATGTACGTGAGATGTGGGATAAACGGAAAACGTGTGCAATAAGATTTGTACAATATATACATGAGCTATGTATGCTATCCATGAGATATGATGTGTGTGATATACGATGCATGTACGTAATATAAAACACGTGAGATGTAAGTAATATATACATGAGGGGTGTACAATAAACATTGGATGTGTGTTATATTCATGAGATATGCAAGATGAGATGTATGCAATATAAAAAAGCGTGTTACATGAGATTTGTGTAATATATAGATAAGATGGGTCTAATATGTAAATACAGATAAGATTTTTGTAATATATACACGAGACGCGGGCGATATACATGACGTATTTAATGTATAAGAGACACGCGTAATATTTACAGGAAATATGTGCAATAAGCATGAGATATGTGTGATATATATGTGTGATATGCGTAATACATGCATGAGATATATATAATGAGATACGTGTAGTATGATGATGTATGTAATATACAAAAGATGTGCGTGTATAAATTATGTGCTATAATGAGACATGCGTGATATATATATGAGATATACAATGGATGAAGTGTGTGCGATGTACATGAGATATCGGTAATGATAAAAATGAGATTTTGTTTAATAATTAGCATGAGATAGTGTCATATATAGGAAGTGTGTAGTTTAAAATAAAACACAAATCTCTTAATTTTATTCGGGCTATGTATTAAACAAGCAATTAAAATAATGTACAGTATAACTACATGCCGCGGTGGATATAAATGATGGATACCTATCAATGTCTGGCTTCGGACTACCTCGCACATTGTACGTAGAGCTCGGTTATCAAGTGGTTTATCCTAACAACAGTGTCATTGCTGGGTTCCTACCGACGACCATTACATAACATTAGCTCGATATATACCCAAGTAAACATATTGCTAGGGATAAGGTCGGAGCATTTACGGATACCACCATTGTACGTAAGGCTCCGGTTGGTCCCGGTAATGTAGGATGGGCCGTACACCCTAGTAATAGCATGTAATGCATGATATGAATATGTACAATATTCATCAAATAAATACAGAAATAAATAAAGAAATCTAAATAATGTATTTGTTTGTGATATCAAAAATATAAACCCAATACTATTTTGATCACCTAAGATGAGCCCTGACGAGTCCCCAGCGGAGTCGCCATCTGTTGACGACATTCCTCCGAGGAGGGAAAGAGTTGGGATCGCCAGCTAGATATTTGTGAAAATTTAGGAAACCGAGATAAGGCACATAAAGATTTCTTGGGCTCGTTCGTCATTTACGTGTGGGGAACGACGGAACACCCCCACAGCGCCCCTCGATAAGGAGGGTACTCTATAGGTGATCAGAATAATTTTAGGTTTACATTTATCACATATTTGTTATTAAATATATGCATATTTAATTATTTACCTAATATCAAGGAGAGAGATCGGTATCCGCATAATCTTCTAAATATATTAGATAGACATCACCCAAATATAGAAAATATATATCTGTCGGCAATATATCATCCAATCATACTCGTTTAATATATATTTTTTATTAAATGGGATTGATTTTTTATAATACATCTGATCGTATTTTAGAAAAATAATATCCATCACTTTCTAATTACGGATATTCATATTTATTTACCCCAACTAACTAGATAGATCCATTCCGGTTCCTAACCCATCGTAATTGCAGAAATCAAATCTCTGTCATATATTTGTATGCATGTGTTTTGATTGTTATGTGGTTACATGTTACTATACGACGATATAAAGATATCGTGTACGTGTTAAATGTGTACAATATACATTTAAATTTAAGAATATGCTTGAATTTATTATTTTATTCTAGGGCTCAGCGCCGTCGTTTCCTCTTCATCGCCCCTATTATTGTTATAGTAAGATGTCATCTCATATTTGTATTTTATTGTTAATTCAATTTTTTAGGGAATAATCCATCTCCTTGTATTATCATCGTTGAAAATAATTTAGAGAAATATCCATTTCCTTCCATATTAACACTGTGGTTTTAATATGAGAAGAAATATCCATCTCTCTCCGTATTTTAATTAAATTCAACAATTTTAGGAAAATATCCATCTCCTCTAAATTATTGTTAACTATCTAGTTGCTATTTCGAAAATGTAATATACTTTAACATTTGTTTATTAATGATGGAGAAGAAATATCCATCATTTTTTTCAGATAATATATTTATAGATGTGTTTCGGGAAGAAATATCGATAACTCCACCAGATATATTTATAGATGTGTTTCGGGAAAAAAATATCCATCTCTTCCCCAGATCCAGTTTTTAATCTTTTTGTTTATTAGTTTGAAAAGAACAATTCATTTGAGTCTTAATAATTTGTTAATATAGAGCAGGGGGAAAAAGTAATATTCCATCGCTTTTCTGCCCGACCTTTATTACTGTTTATAAGTTTTTATTTTCGGCGAAAATATCTATCTTCTCCGAATTTTACAACAATGAACTATTTACATGTAACATATACATATTTATGATTATTGGTTTGTCTAGTTTGATAATTTGAAAAAAATTGGAAGTTAAAAAAAATAATTTAATTCATAGAATAATATTAAATCGTATTTTAAATTCATTAAAATCAAATTAAAAAGCTAATTGGGCCCCTAATGGGCGGACCGGACCACTTGGTCGGTCCGCGAGCCAACAGGCCTCGCGCCCAGGGCGCGCAGCGCCTGGGTACCTCGCGCGGATTAAATCCGCGGCGAACCGGCTAAGCCCGGTCGTCATCTTCGTCGCGCGGTTCGCGGACGTCGCCGGCGCTTTCGCCGGGGGCTCCGGCGAGACGTCTCTATATGTATCCTAAGGTTTTGGACCATTCCGAACGCATTGGAGATGTTAAAATTTGCGTTCGGAGCTTCGTTCGTGAGCTCTTGAGTTCGCAAGTTCCGGTCGCGTTTCGGCGTCCGGCTCCCTTCGACGTGAAAATGGGTGTTTTTAGGGTTCTCAACCGTGCTGAGGCCAATGGCGATGTCAAAAATTAAGTTGGTCGCTTGTAGAGAGAGTTATCTATGTATGTATGTTTATGTTATTTATTTTGTTTTAATTTTTCAGCCGCCGTAGCTCGCCGGCGGCGAAGCTACGGCGGTGCCGTGGAGTCTCCGACTAGAGGGGAGCGTAGTGCAGTGATATTCGTGAGGTTACGAGATGGTTTAGAGGTGTACCTTATTTGGAGCTTACGGGTGCAACTCGGGTGCGCTCCGGCGGCGAGGGCAGCCTGCGGCGACAACGTGGTGGAGATGACGGTGGTAGGGACGGAGACAGCTGCTCGGGCTGTGGGGGGGTATGGCCGGGCTTCCTCTCCTCCTTCACAGCCCTCTCTCTCTCACTTGATCTCTCTTTCTCTCTAAATCTCTCTCTCTCTCCAAGCTCTCTCTGTCTCTAAATTTCTCTCTCCCCTCCGAGCTCCCTCTCTCCTCCGAGTCCCATCTCCTGCCAACTCCTCTACTTTTATAATAAATATTCTTATTTTTATTAATTTTTTTTTTTTTTAGGGTGCACTCTATTGTCCATTGGATAACAAGTTTAATTATTACACCCCATTTTCGGAAAGTTGACTTTTCCTTTTAATTATTACTTTCCGTAAATGTCTATTGACCGGTTAATATGATGTAAAGATTTGATTCGATTTATCCTCTGGACATAGCTGGTAGGGAAAAGTCAAATATCCGGATACTGGAGTGGCACCTCGTCGAAGCGATGACTTCCGGTAATGTTCGCCCCATTAAACGCCGATCAAAAGAATAGTTAAAATAGCTTCGAACGCGCTTAGTATCAGTACATCCGGCTTGAATTAAGTCTGTCCAGTTAGTGTTATGGTCCGGACAAAATGCAAACTTATGCTCGGATCAGCCTTCGCTGTCACCGTTTCAACCCCGGGCACGAAGTTGACTTTTTGGACAAAAATGCCTCTGTACCAATTAACACTTCGGAGTCCCAAATAACTGTTTGGAATTTTTTGGGACATCTTTCAATATAAATATTTTAGATATTGATGAGATTTACAATCTTTTTGTTGAAAGTTTTTTCAAAAGATACTTCTAAATGGATATTTTTGAAGTTTTTCTTTTTTTTGGGGTTAGCGCATCGACCCGTTAATAGTTTAGAGCTCCAAAATATTTATTTATAAGTATTTTGTAGAAAAATATTTAATATGCAAGTTGTAAATCTCATCAAGATCTAAACTTTCATGTTAAAAGTTTTTCCAAAAATTACTTATAAATAGATGTTTCAGAGCGTCGAAATATTAATATATAAAGAAAGGCATTTTTGTCCAAATGAAAAAGAGTGAGGGGCGCAATGTAAATATAAAGTTGGAGAGGGATGATATGTAAGAGGAAACTATAGGGCTGCCAAGTAAAGTCAAATATTTCGATGAGCTGATATGAAGTTTTCTAAATTCTTTTGGAATAACAACTAATCGCCCCCCATTACCAAACTACTGCTCATTGTGCCCTCCCAACAGTCACCGTCATCAAATCAGCCCCCAACTCCAAAATTCATTTTTTGGACAAAATAGATATATAGTAATAAATATGTGGCTTTTTATGATATTTAATTATAATGTTGATGTTAAAATTATTTTATAAAGCATATCAAAATAGGTATTTGAGACTTGAAAGTCTTAACGGGTTTAAAAATACTAAAATCGTATTACGATACGAATGTACATACCAAATATTATGTATAAGTATTTTGTGAAAAAGTTTTCTATATAAAAATTATAGATTTTGATATATCTACAATGCTAATATTAAAAAAAAATTAATAAAATACTTCTAAATAGATATTTAGGGCTCGAAAGTCTTGACGGATTTCTTAAAAATAAAAAAAGAAAACTGTAGCAAACACTGTTCAGGCAACTGGTCATCTACAGTGGCAGGCAACATTCACGATTTATATATATGTAGTAATAATATTGATTAAAATGAAAATGATCGGTGGGGCTTCAGGGAAAGAAATCATTCATACTGGCTTTTGGTGTTTCTTTTGGCAATAATGATCTCAACAAAATCTATATCAATTTGTGGACCACTTTGTAGTGTGTATCACGTGCTCTAAGTGACTCAGTCTAGGTGTAACTGACCTGATGGAAACCACATGGCCAATTCCATCTTCTTAAGCCCTAAAATTTGATGTCTCTGACGCCTAAACTTCGCCCAAATAACACCTGGAGTACTTACCAATTGATTGGGCACAATACTTTGATTGTATACGATCCTTAGAATCAACTTATTCCACTTAAAAATAGAATACTCTAATTTTTAAAATATTTATTCACATAAAATTATATTATCCTTCAGTCAAAAGACGATATAGAACAATCAAGGTAATGTAGTATTAACTGCAAAAGCCAGAATCCAACTCGGCCCAAAGATTTATACCGGCCCACCGTGTACCTTTAAAAAAAGCAACATGCTTATCTACTTAAGGGACTCGGCCTTGAGTCTACTCGTGTGCATAGTGCCCAACAGATACATTTAGACATTGTTGTTTGCTAAAGGAGTAGTAAAACTAGTGAGTTGGAGAATTAGAAGTGCAATTAGTATCCAAAAAATTAGAGGTTTTCTTTAAGAATTTTTGTGGTTCTAATAACAATAGGGTATTTGTTAAGAGCTGCTCTCCAATCCACTAATTCAAGGAGTTCTGTAAAAGTCACATGGGAAGGTAGATTCACTATTTAAACAACCAAATTAAATTAATTGTAAATGAGATTTTATCTCTAATATTAAAGCGTAAGAGAGGGATTAGTGGGGTTGGTGTTGGTGTATTATATTCCAATTTTAATTATTTAAGAATTTAAGTTTTTAGCAAGTATGAGTTGGCAAGTACTTATAATATTGCTTTATCTTTTGTCGAAATGTAGATACAGAAATCGAGCTAAGAGGTCAGAGACCAAAAAGAAAGATTAAGTTACTATCCCAATATTCTCAGCAGCGCTGGAGGCTTGCACAATAGACTCTTGTATTTTTAAATGATTATAAAATCTAAACAAACTCATATATTTTCTTTAATTCTGTAATTTGTTTACATCATAAGATTAAATTGCTGATAATCTGGCAATTCGGCGACGTTATAAAGTGGTCTATAGAAGACAAAAGTGGCAGCAGCAGTAGCACCTGGTGAATTTGCTAACATTTTGTGTTTTTACTTATATTTTAGAATTCAATTTATAGCTATTTAATTTGAAAATTGATGGATTTTTTTTTTTTTTGTTAATTTTCTCAGTTGAGTTAATGTATTAAAATATCAGAAGATTAAATCGTAGATGATATGTTGATTTTGCGCGTAACAAAGCTACTTATGTGGAAGACGAAAGCAATAGCACATAAAGGTGAATTTATGAAAGTTTGAATCTCATCAATATTTGGTCGGAAAAGTCTATCATTTACAACTCAATTTTCGATCGCGATATAGGATAGAAATCGAACTCGGTTGTCAGTATAAAAGAAAAAAGTGAATTTGCTTACCTTTTTTTATTTTTTTCCTTTATTTTGGAAGTCATTCATATTTATTTAATTTGAAAATTGACGGCTGTTTTTTTTGGATAATTTACTTTTTAAATTGTTTAAAACTTCAGAAACTCCAATACATTTATTTTCAACAAGTACATTACGAGTGCGTCGTCCGCTAGTTTCATACCAAAAGACAACATGTTATTAGACATTGTGCAATTAGACTGCATAGACGTTATTCAAGCGGCCATTTGCTTTCTAGCTGCTGTTGAGCAACTCCATGAAGTTGATTGGAGTGGTGAAGCCAAGTTTACCAGAGATTGCAGAGTCCGCGAACAACTTATTAACAGCTTGCGATGGATGAAACCAGTCCCAGAAGAAATACTCGCTTCTATTTACGCACAAAGTGGCGTTCTTCGTGCACTCTGCTTCCCCGTTGAATCTTCCCGAACCACAACACGCCGATTCCAGTTCTTTGAACCCTGTAAAATATAAGCAACCAACCGTGAATTCTCTGTATACATATGCTGTAAGAGCTTAGAGTCATACCATGTAACAGTGAATTCGATGATGTTGTGCTGGAGAACTCATGTGAATCAGCGAAAGAGTATTTCATTCCTGATAATCTAGTGCTGAGGTTTTGCATGAGGACGCTGGTTGCGTTCTTGACTGTTAGGGACAATTCATTTAGGACTTCAAGGCATCCTGACGGAACCTGGCTTCTGATCGTCGGAATGCAGCCAACCTTCCCGGTCCCGACCACGAAAAACTTCCTCGCTCCCATATTATACAGAGTCTAGAAATCAAACTAACACAGGTTATTTGCAAATAATTTGTAAGAAACTTGGACGAATAACTTAATAACAGACCTCGAGTTGTTCCCCAAACTTGGCAACCAAGGAGGTCGCAAATTGATCCCTCTGTTCCGTCGTGCTGTTGGTGAAGTTAAAAGCAAATAGATCATTGCTCCCAGTACTAAAGTAGAAGATGGACTTTGAAAGAAGGGAATCGACCGAGCTTGTATCCAATCTCACCCTCAATTCTGTTATCACTGCTTGAAAATAAGCTATTTGTTGCTTCATGGTGATGGTGCCAGGTCCCTGTATCAATCGAAGTTTAACCAAAAGAGTCAATAGCTCGAAATCGCTAGAAATAATTTAAAATGTGGAAACTCTTTATTTACCAAATTTAAATAATTTTACTAAATCATTTCTACTATCTAACACGATTAAAATAACATCTTAGAATAAATTAGTTAAAAAAAATATTTAATATAAATATTTAAATTGGATGAATTACGATCTATATGGATAAATAAATATATAGATCAATATCAATAATTTAAATTTTTAAAATTTATGTGTATAATATTATTCTAGAATTGTATAAAATTATACTATCTGTAGCGTTAATTAGTCTAACTTTAGATGCATTGAGTATAAGTAAATATTTAATAAAAACCTAATAATGTTTAAGTATGTTTGCATTCATACAATATTTCTATCGGTTTTGATCTTTTATATAAGATTCAGAATCACTCACCAAATAATGACCTGGGAGAGCCTATTCTAACTCCCTGCCGGAGTGAAGAATATATTCTTATATATATATATATATATATATATATATATATATTAGAGGCATTTTTCAGCTCGATCTGGAATAGTCTCAATTCTCAGCTACATCTCAGCCGTTGATCTGTTTGACTCTAACGGCTAAATTTAATTTAAACACTCTAACAGGCACCGTTAAATACTTAACGGCGTGAATCTTATTTCGGTTAAATATAAAATTAAATTTCAAGCCGTTAGATCTAAGCAGTATTTATCAACAGTCTAAATGTTAGTGAGAATAGCTATCTCTCAGGTCGAGACTGAGAATAGCCTTTCTCTTCTATTAGAGTAGTATATAATATATATATAATAATATCATACTATATTATATATATATATATATATATATATATATATATATATATATGTGTGTGTGTGTGTGTGTGTGTTTACAGAGTATGGCAAGACAATAATTGGTATTAATGAAGAAGATTGTGTTCTACCGTTTCATCAAGTATCCCAGAGCCACCAGAAGCGAAATTCGCCCCTCTGATTAATTCCGTCCAATTTGAAACAGAGAGGTATGCTGGCGGGCTCTCCGTGAGTCCAATGGATTTTGCTGAAACAAGCAGTAAAAAACTTTAGACATATTACGTGTTAATAAAAGCACAATTTTAGACTCACCTATATAATCCACCGCGACAAAGCCATTGCTGAACCTCCCGGTCGGAATGGAACCAGGGTAATCGATACCGCTGTAAGGGAAATTCGCCCTATCTATCATTGGAACATCGGGCAAGAAGTTGTTGTTACCAACATCAGCAGTCGAGTCGCCAAAGACGTAGATTGCTGGTGCAGTTGTAATAGTTTGCCCTACAACATAGCCAAGGAGTAAGAATGTTGCAATAATAGAACATATTCTCGTCGCCACCATCCATACGAGTTTTTCAATTCAAAGCTATTTGTAGTTGCAATAGTGCTTCTCTATTTGTAGCACTCTCATGCAATAATTCAAAGCTTTAATTAAGGCATTACAAGACTTTGCACAAGTGATAAGGGAATGTGTCACTTATTCACACTCACTTTGGGACCATACTAGTTCCATCCATCTACACCAATACCGTCTATTTAGCACCCATTTTAGCAATTTTAACTGTAATTTTAGAGTTTAAGATTGGTGTAAGAGACTAATGATTTAGGAAATTGCTAAATAGGACCACGGGGTGATGGTATGTTAGGAACACACTCACTGGCAGTCTAAAGTTAGCGCACGAAGATAGTTTTGCACCACGCATGCACAACATTATGTATATATATATATATATATATATGATATTAAAATACTCGAATATCTTCCATCATACTACATCAGCGTCTTTCTATACTCACTATCTCATTTATTCATAGTATTACCCTACATTCCGAGAAACGTATCAGACTCACGTAGCTATTACTCTACGTTTCTGTACTGCACTATAATATCTCTATGCTACATATATATATAATATATCTATCTATTTCTACATCTCGAACTTACAGTAACGCTCGATACGGTATACTCTACCTAATACATACAAATTGACGCAATGCTCATTCAATAGTTTATCTATCTGAAAAAACCTTACTTTCAGTTTGTTTGTTTTTTTTTTTTTTTTTGATATTATAATGTATGAAAATTTATCCATTTTTACCACCTTGGAATTTCTTTTTTGGCAGTTTCATGCACCACGTTTTTCTCATGCTTATGTTCATATGAAAATTCATGACAACGCATATCTTAAGTGGTTGGTGGTATACTATTATGTCTATAATCTAGGCTCTTTGATAATTTTTTAAAGTACATAGAAATAAGTCAACGTAGGTATGTTGAATTATCTCTATACTTTCTATATGTTATTTTCATATCTTTTGTATGTTATATCTAAATAACTAGATAATCTGCAAAATATGCAATTGTATGATTTTTTATGTTTTTCTAATTAAATTAATAAGAATAGATTAAATATATGACATTCATAATTAATTAAACAACTAATAATATGGTATGTGTCATGATCAAACTATTTTATATATATATAGTAATTCTCGAACTGATTTCAAGAACGATGTATTAGTTTTAAACGGCGACCGTGTTTTGTAAGCAAATAGAATTTGGGAAGGATCATGTTTTGAAAATGAAAAAGGTCATGCCGTAAATGAAAAGTGGAAAGATCATCTTTTTTCTTTATTCACACGGCAGCGAGGAAATGCCAACTGGACAAGTGCCTTGACTGGCCCGCCGCAATGATAGATATAGATACTTAGATAAGTTGAAGTCTAATTTGTGGCTCGAGAGATTTTTGGATTTAACGGTTATCTAATATAAATTTATTTAAAAGTGGTTTTAAATTTTTCTTTAAAATTAAAGTTATAGATTTTAACGAGATCTATAAATTTTATATTTAAAATTTTCATCAAAATACTTTTAAAAATATATTTTAAATCGACAAAAGTTAATGGGTTTGAAACATGTTTAAATAAAACCGTTAAATCTATTTAAGTTTGTAGTCCTAAAACACCTATTAAAAATATTTTTTAAAATATTTTTGAATATAAAATTGTAGATCTAATCAAATCTATAAGTTCTATTTTAAAAAAAAAAATTCAAAAAAATAATCATTAAATTTATTAAACACAAAAGAAATATATACTAACTTGATAAACTTTCATTATAGAATTTTTCTTACAGCAAAACTGAACTTTGACTTTAACTTAGGGTAATTTTGTGGCCAAATTTTTTTTATAATTTAGAAATTCGGATGCTTATCTAAAGATTAATGGCATAATAATTTTGTTAAGGGAGCATTGCTATTTAGGAACTACCAAAATGCCAAAAATGTGCTCAGTATCCGATACGGATACGGCCGAACACGCTAGAAAACTATTCAAAAATTTTTAAAATATAAAATTCGAACATACGTGTTGAACACGCCATATATAAATAAATAAATAAATAAATAAATAAATATATATATATATAATAAAAAATTAATTTTTTTTGAGATATTAAATTCTTAATATAGTTTTAATTATTTATATTTTGGTATGGAGCACTCAGATTTACCTCTATTTGTTACTATCCTCTTTAGAAGTTGGTGTACTTTCATGCATATGGGTAAGGTCAGTGGCGGATCTAGAAATTAGACGCAGGGGTATCAAAATATAATACAAGAAAAAAAAAACTCAGTTATATGTAATGGTCATAATTTTCACAAAACAATGTCTATTTTATATAACATACAATCACAACTAATATAAAAATAAACTCAATTACATGTCGAGTTTTTATATTTTGAAATCGATCTATTAAAGCATCATTGGTTATACTCTCAACAATAGTCTTTCTATTCGCCGGATCGGCTTCAAGAGAACTTAAATCAACCATATTATTATTCGAAGAAACTTGCATATGATTTTTGCATATTTCTATTATGGGTAAATTTGTTGTTGGTGAGGAACTTGAACCCGCTAAGTTGTTGGAATGAGTTGATTATTTGCTTTTTTTTTTTTTTTTATAATACCTCAACTTTCTATAAATTTTAAAATTAATTATAAACTTTTCAAATCAAATTCATGGTTAACAAATAATTAAAAAAAAAAGAATAACAAAAATGAGATGATCAACATGGCGAGGATAAATACCTTACGAGTGGCGAAATCGGAGGCAGCGAGAATAACAAAATAACATAAGACTGAAAGTCCGAAATTATGAGAGAGCGAGATATAGAGAGAGAGAGAGGAGAGAGAGAGAGAGAAAAGGGAGGGGGCATTGCTGTTTGAGTGAGAAGGGGAGAGATATCATCATATCAAAAACTTAAAGGGCAAAAACCATTAAATGTGTGATGAGGTCTTAGTATCCAGTAAGCCTTAAAGCCCCTTTCGCTCTAATAAATACTAAAAAATTTATGCTACTACTGTGGTTCGAACCTGCGAAAGCAAGGATCTCCCTGCGTGAAAACCGCTACGCAAGCTTGGACTTAGTGACAGCTTAGAATGCATTCATGCAAGTTATATAGATATATATCCTTTTTTTTTATTCGAAAGCAGGGGTATCATTTGATACCCTTGGATATATGGTAGATCCGCCCCTGGGTAAGGTAAATGATTGTTCTTGGGGGCGAGAATAAGAGATGTGGAGTGATATTTGAAAGAGGGGTTGCAGAGTTTTAGATCCCTTTACTTCTAGAGAAGAGAGTGAAAATTTAAATGTTGTGAAATGGGTCCAAGAAAATAAGATTTGACTTGGGATAGATTCCGAATATATTTAAGATTATTATCAAGAAGTGGGATAGATTACCAATTTGGAATATAGTTGCTTGTTTATTTTAGACTTTGAAGTGGATTGAAATAAAACTGAAGTATAAGTTGTATATAATTTTGGAGTAGGAATAAAAATAGGGTTGTGCATCGAAAATTTGATTTTTGAGATAATTTTTTTTTCTTTTTAAAGGAACAACTATAATAAAGATGGAGAAGTGTCCTAAAAAAACTACAATATTTCCAATATACCATCAAATTAGCTGACATATCTTTAATATATACTATACTACTTTTAAAAAAGTTGTACTAAAATGTTTTAGAAAATACTAAGATATACCTTTTTTTCATTTTAAATTTTTAAAAGAATTAAAATAATATGTAGGATTCATTTGTCCCACTTAAAAAATAGAACGCACCGAAGCTCAAAGACGCTTTTCCGTATATATGCTCATTAGCCTTCAGCTACCAGCTGATATGGTAAATTAAAGGGTTCCAGTGTTATTTACACAAGTTAAAATCCCACTCGGCCAAGCCTAAAGTTCGTGCTGGCCTATTGCGTGCCATTTAAAGTCACTTGTCTATCCGCCTCCACAAGAACTCTGCTTCAATTCTACTCGCGCACGGTACCCAAGTACCCAACAATCTCCCCCAACATAACCGCCGGATGACTTAATCTTTCTGGACTATGATACCACATATAAAATCGGGTTGTTTCATTTGAAAATATAACGCTCCGAGTTCAAAAATGCTTACCCACATATAAATACATTATCGTTACTGATGTAGGACAATTAATGGGCTGCAGTGTTACTTGTATAAGTCAATGTTTAACTCGGTGCAATCCAAAGTTCATGTTGGCCAATTATGCGTCTTTTAAAAGTCACCTATCTACACGCCCCTATAGAAATTTGATCTCAGATCTATTCTCGAGCATAGTATCTAATATAATATAATAAACGAGAATCGACATAATTAGAAAAAAAAAATTAAAATCTTAATATGTATTAATTGTCGCCACGAAAGTCACTCCCTTTGTTTTTTTTTTTCTTTTGTTTGGTCAGGCGAAAGTCACTTCTTTACTCCACCATTCTCATCGATTAAATGCTTTGTCAAAAAAAAAAAAAGTTGGTGCGAGGTCATCATCACATTCTAATTCCCAACACTAAAATACGTGTTAAGTAAGCTGTTGTAGTATTCAACTACAGTACATTGAAAAAGACATATTTTTCAGTACTTAAAAAAGCCAAAATCCAATGTGTGTTTTTCATTTCTCAAAGGTGGTGTTGCTAGTCGTGAATTTCAGTCCTGTGATGAAGACATTATCTCATCCGTGGGAATGTGCTTCCATAACTTCAGGCTTCTAGATTATAAATAAATCATGGTCCTAGGTGGCTTTATATATTTCAATTGGCGATCCAGCTTGAGGAGATAATGTCATCGTTTTTTTTATATTAATATAGAGTTGTGAGCAGCATTCATCATTAAGCGTCATCAATGGTTTTAGAGCGATAGGTAAAGATAGGTCTAATATTCTTGTCAGTCGAGGCTGAGACGAGGAGAATGGAAAACAAGAGTGAAATACATCAACCATCTACCATTAGAATATTAAGATATAGCCAATAATATCTAATTAGAAAAAAGAATTAAGATCTAATACTTACGATCTAAAGGAAAAAACTTGCGGGGTATGCGGTTTACATAGCTACGAAGACCCGGAGCCGCAGAGTCTCCAAACATGTAGATCAACGAAGGTTCTGTTCGACCTTCCGCCAGACAAGAAGACGTTGCCAAGAAGAAGCAAGCAAATAAAATATAGACCATCTCCATCTCAATCTTTCTTTCTGCTTTTGTTATTTCACATAGTGCTTTGTATTTATAGATGATTATAAGCTTAATTAAACTGCTACAATTGTTGATTTAAGGACCACACCGACGGAAAACATTCAATCAGTCAACGTGTGGCGGTTGATAAATCAAAACAAAATTAATGTGACTTTTTAATCAAACAACATGAGATAAACGTCTTACTTGTGGGTGCGGAGGAGAAGACAAACAGAAAAATGAACTATTTTACCTTCAAAGTAAAAATAACATTTTTTTTTTGGAGTCAACTTCTGTGAGAAATTTTGGGAGCTTAGCTAGCTTGATTCAGAGAAGTACAAGGCACATCGCATAACAATTTTCGAAGATACGTGCGCATCGCGTTACTTTCCTTTCCTATGAATTTTAATATTCGATCCATTATCCGCGTGAATTATCTGGGTGCACTATCAGATTCAGTTGGATGATTGTGCGATGGAGCGTGAGTACTTCATATGCGATTTATCTAAAAGGTGAAAATGATTGGTGAGATGTGAAAAGTGAAAAATAGATGATAAAATAAATAAATAATAAATTTATGAATAAATAATTTATTATTTTAAGTATATATAAGTAAATAAATATTAGTATTATTCTTTTTATTTAAATGAATTATTTATTCCATATACACATAAATTATTCCTTTATAAATAATTATTATGTATAAGTTATTATTTTATATAAGTAATTATTGTTATATAAATAAATTATATATAAAACTTGTTTATAAATAATAAATTATTTCAAATTTTTTATTTTGTATAAATAGTTACTTATGTAGATAATTATTTATATATAAATTTTTTTTTTTACTTATATATGTAAATAGTTTATTTTGTTGCAAATAAATTCTATTATAACAATATGTATTACAATATCATTTAATGATCCTATATATTAGTTAACTATCACCACTTCAACTCCCTACCAAAAAGATATGAAGTAAAAAAAAAAGAAATTTTTCAATATAGCTGAGACCGGGAGGAATTGTTGAAACTGAGTTCACATCTACTTTATACGAAATAAACAGTAAAAGTGAAATCTCATTCGAGTTTTTAGTTCCGATCTAAATAAGCAGAAAAAATGAGACTTTACTTATCAATTATCAGTTCTCAAAAGGTAACTAGAGAAAGTGAGATCTTACTTCGTAATTTTTCTTCCTTCAGTTCCGAAACGAAGTAAACAGTAACAAATAACGAAGCAAACATCTCCTTCAAACGCTCATGTGGGTACAATTATATAGAAAACTGAGTTGACAAAATTGTTATACTATTTATCATCTTATTGTAATTTTACCAGTCATATCATATTTTATTGATCCTACATATACCATTGTGTCACTAATTATATAACTTAAACAAACATCTAAAATTATAATAATTAAATAACTTCATTAACTTGTAAATCTTAAACTTGTGTTATTAATGAAAAAGCTAATAATAATGATATTTTGTATTTTATTGTACATAAGAATGTAGATACACCTAAAAGTATCTATATATACATATAAAACTATCATATTAAAGTTGTTACGCCACGTGGCATTTCAAATAGTTTTAATATATCATGTGGTATTTGCATTAATTATAGAAAATTATGAAATCATATGTAACTTATTTAAAGAATATAAAAAATCTAATATTAAAAATAAATATTTAATAAAAATAATATATATATATATATATATAGAAAAGTTAAAATAAGGTCGGACTGTTTCACCCTTAAATAAGGTGACGTTATAAACGTCCGATCTATCTCGGAATCAGAGCTAAAACTGGATCTCGTGCAATTTATACATCACTTAACGGAATAAATTGTCGTTTCCTTCTCTCTTATTCACTTAACAACTATGTTTCATTTTGTCACCCAATATCAAAAAATTGTTGAGACTCACTATGACCAAGAAGAGGAAGAAGATTTCAGGACTAATCACCAGCCTCTGGATTTATGCCCATTCTATCCAATTGAAAGACATGCTAGAAATGCGTACACAAGAACAATTTTTAAGCTTTTGAAAGACCAGTTGAAACTTGCAACAAAATATGAGATACAAAATGTGCAAGATAATGATAAATTTATACTTGTTGAGGCAATCAATTTGGATCAGATTGCAAATCGAAGAGCAACAATCGAAGTGCATGCTAATCCATTGGACCAGAAGGTTTCATGTTCATGCAAGCTTTGGAAATTTGGAGGTATTCTATGTGCACACACACTTGAGATTCTTATTGATTTAAAAATTTATCAAATACCATCTCAAGATATTTTCAAAAAATGGATAAAAGATGTACGATATGTAGAAGTTCGTCCAGAGAAGGGACAAGGTATGTCCATATATACCTCTACTAAGTTGTCAAGGTTTAATGATCTATGCAGAATGGCAATGAGAATTGCGAATGATACAAGCATATATGCATATCCACACAATCCTCAATTGCAAATTTAAATATAAAAGTAGAAATTAAGAGCTGAAACTATTCCATTCCCAAAAAATTAAGAAGTCAAGGTTAGAAACACTCCCATGCTTTGGGGAATCAGTTCATAAAATAAACGTTTTCGAGACAAATGCAAGCAACCGACAAACAAAGCTAATTCTCGTAACTGAAACAGAACAAGTAGCTCTAATTAATAACCCATTAAGAACTTAAGAAAATTTCTTCTAGAGAAATAATTTGATAAAAAATGAGCTACTCCAATTTAATTCTTTGTCTAGCGATACGATTACAATTGCAATAAAAAAAACAGAGAAAAAGAAGGGAGAAGGATCCCTCCTATTGAAGGCTCCTCATCCAAATCTATCGGTGAAAGATGCTTTACGAGCTCGCTTGATGAAGAAGCAAATAGGAAAGTGAGAGAAGAAGAGAGACGGAAATAGGGACTTACTCCGTTAAGTGATCTATTAGTTGCACGAGATCCAGTTTTAGCGCTGATTCCGAGACAGATCGGACGGTTATAATGTCACCTTACTTAGGGGTGAATATATATATATATAACACCGTTTCACGTTACTTTTTAAATAATTTTTATATATAGAATTTAGTATTTTTCCTTACTCTAATAGTATATAACAAATAAAATATAATATGTTACTAAAACAATATATTCGTATATCGCACGGATGTAAAATTAGTTAATATATCTTGTTAGTTGTGTCAGTACAACATCCCGACGTAAAACTTGTGTGTCAAAAAAATTCACCACCGATATGGAAATATTGTCGCCCCCTGCCCGCTGGTCAGTCGGCCGGGACACTCACCTCAGGAAGCGAGCGTCCGGGTTCGAACCCCGCGGGTGGCTGCGATGCAGATGTGTCCGTGGCCGCAAGTTTATAGCGGTTACGGAAAATCTGGTGGCTGGGTAACTCTTAGTACTTCATGTCTGGTCCGGAGGAAGACGCTAGGCCGGGATTTTACTTTTCTGCGCGCATCTGGGTCCAAAATGGTCCTAAGGTGTGCGTAGAAAACTGTGGTCCGCGAGTTAGCGGAGACTCAGGGAGAGGTTTCGTCTCGTTATCTTAAAAAAAATGGAAATATTGTCATAAAGAAATAATTGCAGGAAGAGGCTAACTTAAACCAATAACAAGTATTTCCCCTGTGGAGTCAGAATCATTTGTAGCATAATTCCACACATACAAAGTACACATTGGACAAAATTGACAGGCCCATTTTCATATCCTGCTATAAAGGAAGATAGCGCTCTGTTAGACAACATAGCACTGACATGGATACAAATACGGGGATACGACACGGCATAATATGGAGATATAGTAATTTTTTTTAAAAAGTAGGACATGGATATAGTTTAATAAAAAATATAAATAAAAAAAAAATTATACAAAATATTTAAATATCAGAAAATATAATAATATTTAATAATAAGTTCATCTATAAAATAATATTTTATATCTTTGAAATAAATCTAAGCACTAAGATTCTAATTTATATCAACTAAAACTAACAATACATAATATTTGGGTGTATAATTATACTATATTACGTACCTCTATTTTATAGAGTATTTAATTCTTCTAAACAATAAATAAAAAAAAAAATTTTTAAAAAAAATGATATAAAAACTGATACGAGTGTTGGAACGCCGAACAGAAGTGTCCGACATACGTGTCCGATTTTTCTTTTTTAAGTTTTGTTTCGGACACGCCATCCGATACGTGTCCAATGAGTGTCGTGTCTGACACGTGCACGGACACGGACACGTCGATATTTTTAGAGCGTCCTTGCTACGTACTGTGGTCTATGCCTGTTAGTTCTGTACAATCATTTTCCATGGAAGCAAAACCAACCAGGGTTCTAATTGGCTGTTTATACTGTCCCCATTTACCAAAGGACCAGTAATATATACAGAGTATTCAACTATTAGCCTGTATAACACAAATAAACACCAAACCTTTAGCCACCCCCTCCCCTGTGATACTTATGTAAGATAGTGGGTTTCTGTCTTATAATACTTCTTATTTCAAATTTTGTAGAAGCACTACGTGTGAGAGCGAAAATTTATTTTATCTTTACCATGTAGAGGTGTTCGTATCTATCTAGATTGAAAGGCTGAAACTTTTTAGTCAGTAAATATAGTTTGATATACGTTCGTTGACTTAACTATGGTAACGCCTGAAGAGAGAATTGATCACATGCAAGAGTAGTTGATTTTGTTAATAGCGGTTATTTGGTAATTTGTAGATCAGTTTGCAAATATATTTTGATTGAATTACAGGAAGTCATGTCTGTATTACTCAAAAGGAAAATACTACTCACCCCAATAAACTACCAACAAACCAACAATCAATCTCCACACACACATTATCTCGAATCGACCAACTCCCTCGTGAATTCGCCACCAAAATATTCAAAATACAATATACCCATCTGATGTGTGTCTTGATTGTGCCGCGTCGCATGTGTGTGATTGTGTGGTTTCTTGGGGGTACATAGCAAAGCCCTACTCAAAGTGGGTGTAAACACAGTAAATTGAATTTGAGGAACTCTTAAAGGCATAAACTCATCTAGCTTTAGCCCGTTCTACTGATCGTAGAGCCTGCCAAGCAAACATCGTTACGCAGAAGCCCGGCGTAAATCCAGAAGACACCCTTTCAGTGATAAGATCTTTTTTCTTTTTTAAAATTTTTCGTGATAGAACACATAATACAAGCGCAGACTCTCGTAAGGATCTTAAACTCACGAAAAATTCTCATGTCCGGTCCTGACCGACGCTCTTGAATCTGAATACATGTCCTCTAGGAATGCAAGTAATGCGAGCACACGCCTTCGCAGGACCTCAAACTTGCAGTGAGAAGTTTTAGAATGCTCCAAATATAAGTTTCGTTGCTTGCACCCATCTCTATAAAATTCATATTAAGAGATATTTTTGAAAAAGTTTCGAACTACAAATTGTTTAAAAAATAAAATACATAACTTTTTAGAAGCAGTTAACTAGTATGTCAAATAAATAGAGAAAAAATATAACTTATAAATAAAGTAATATTTATAGTAACACTTTTAATGATCAGATGATATTTTTTGAAAATATTTTGAACTATAATATTATTTGAACAAATTTATAATTCAGAACATTTTTTAAAAATATCTAATATAAGCTTTAGAAAGCTAAACGTAAATAATGAAAATATGTAGAGCATTATCAAATTTGCAACTGCAAGCACTGTGGACTGAATTATAATTTCTTCCTTCTTTTTTTTTTTTTTTTTTTTTTTTGCAGTGTCGAGTGCACTCTATCCATCGCGCCATTCATCAACATTTACTATGTAAGGATGGAAAGATCGAGATATATGGTTGAGATTTGATCGTAAGATTAAGAGTGTAATGGGATATAAACTTTTATACAGATATTAAGATAAGGTCGAGATCGAAAGTGTGACATGATACGATATTTAGCTAGTAAAAGTTATGACAGATTCTTATTATTGCAGTGCTTAATAAACTCACTTAAACTAGATTGAAACAATCTTCTATCCAAAACAAGCATGGAAATAGCAATTTTCAGAAGAAAAATACGAAATTTATTAAAAGCAAACTCCGCCGGGAATGAAAATCAACAACGTAATAAATCAGATTTGCGAAACGTAAATATGTAGAGCATTATCAAATTGCCAACCTGCAAGCCCTGTGACGGAATTATAATTTTTTTTTTTTTGGGCATGTGTCGAGTTCACTCTCCATCAAGGCATCATCAAGCATTTTCACCATCTAGAGGGATGGATAGATCGAAATATATGTGTGAGACTTATCTAAATCTAATTCTTCACGGTGTGCATTTTGTAGTGGTCGTTTTTCAGCACCTCAAGCAATTGGCTGAAGTTGATGGGGTCCACAAATTTCCGAGCAAGGAACATGTTGTGCGGGCCACTTGAAGCTGGCTTGTGTCGGATGAACTTGTCCCAGAACAGATGCTGATTCCATTTGAGCAAAAAATGCGGAAGATGAATGCATAATTTTTTCCATTCGATCACCTCCGCACATTCAAGCCTTCAGCTTCCGTAAAATCGTACATTATCTTTTGGCACAACCTGATTATAAATATATAATCACCTTGTAATAACAATTTTATGAAAAATCATACTATCCATCAGGACATACAAACTACTAATACAATTAGAACCTATATTATTAACCTGATGTACGGTATCCATCATTGCACTATTACATATGACTAATCATAGACTTCTGAAATTGACATCTCTAATCGATATTTCACTGTACTTAAGTTCTATGGGATGTTGGATATCTCATTTGGTATATGAGGACCAAACTTGACGCATGAATAAAAAATTTTGCACCACGAACTGTTTATAAAAATAAGAAAATAAATAAGGAAAAAGAATGAGGCTGTGCATAAGTGGTTGTTTTCCCCTTCTTTTTTTTTACTTCTTCTAGAAAGAAGGCATGAGTTGGACTACAATCCTCATAAATCTATAATTTGAAACTTTGGACAACTTGCTATTTATCTCAGAGTCAGCTACATAGTTCTTTTCTTTGTCATATTATTGTAACTCAATCGACTCACTTTGTACGACTATTTTAACAGATATATTTACGGATGTCACCAATCTAACTTTATCAACCGATCGAGAAGTTTCAATCTTTCAATCCGGATATGTTTAAAAGTTCATGCTACACTCCTCGTCACATAGCTAGAAGGGGGATAAATTTTTGACGCATTTGCAAGTAACGCTTACTGAATTTGAATATAAAACTTTCACTTCATAATGTCCTAGATGTCCTGGGCCGCTTACAGTTGTTACAAATTTGTAACGCTTGAGGTCGTTACAAATTTTATTGGTAGCGATTAATTAGTATGGATGTCAACCAAACACTTTTTTTTAAGAGACGGAGGGCGTTTACCACTTGAACTGGTGCACTTTGCCCCCAAACAAGTAGTAACCAAAGCGGCCTAATTATATTCCTATGAGATCATTTGCGTGCTTACCGAAAGGTCCTGGGTTAGCAAAGAAATTGAAGACCATTTCATACGAATTCCCAAGTGATCTCGGCAGCTCCGTGCTAAGGTCCTTCAACATGGCCTCTATTTCGACGTAGAATTTCTGAGCCGAACTGTTCAAGTCTCCTAGACAGATACCGTCAGGCGTCAGGAAGTTCGCTTCTGAATGCCGGGCAGCACCCAATTGGTGGAATGCTAATAATACCGAACTTTCTTGCTCCGGCGTTATAAAGTTCCTGGTAAACGATCAATCATATTATTATGAAAAGTAGGTAGAGATCTATTCGCTTGTGGTAGCATGACTCACTACAAGAAATGTTTGATTTACTTCAGAACAATTTCGTCGGCAATGCCCACGAAATTTTCATCAAATGTTGGCAAAATAAAATTGCTGACAGACATGCCAAATGCAAAGTTCCGTCAGCGAAACCAAAATGCCGAACTGATTGTGTTATACTATTTATTTATCTATTTAAATATTAAGTACCAATTATTATATATATATATAAGAGTACAAGTATTATAACGTAGTATATAAATAAATATATAAAAGACTGCAAATATACAGCTTCTATGGACAGTTAGTCGACTAGTCCATTATATATGGACCATGGACAGGACAAACTAAGAATTTTTTCTCAGAGGTGGCAAAATATATTATATAACTATTTTTTAACTTAAAAATAACATAGTATATGGATGGAAACTTGCTATTCGTACTTTTCTCCAAATATATTTAAATGATTAAAATATCAAAAGAATAAATTGAATCATAAACTTATTAAATAGACCATGCTCCTCCGTTTTCTATGAATTATCTAATCTTCAACACTCGCTTATATTGGAATCCAACAGTCTCCGGGACCTATTTTACATAAATAAATAAATAAATAAATAAATAAATATATATATATATTTCATAGCTATGTAAAGATGAGTTCTGTCCATTCCTGTGAAAATATAGACATTTCTAATGTTTTTTTTTGAGATTATCGTGGTGGAACCCGTAATGCGAGCACACATCCTCATAGGGACCTCGAATTCGCGAAAAATCCCCATGGCCAGCCCCGACCGACGCTCTGGTAAACATTTCTAATGAAAAGTAGGAACCTACTGTTATTTGGCAACGATAAGCCGAGATAAGAGTTGCAATGAATGCATTCCTCGTAGTCTCATTCATAGAGCCATTAGCGGCAAAGTTGTCAAAAAGATCATTGCTGCCGGTGCTTATGAGAAAGATCGATTCGATAATGACCGCCTCCCTGAAGTAAGATTGGCACTGAACATCTTAAAGTACTCGATTTGTTTGTCCATGGATATGTGTTGCCTGTTAGCAAACAATCAAGACTTGGCCTCGTCAAAATGACCGAGTCTTACGGGATGTTTGTGCATGGTCAGATCGTGGAGGAAGAAGTTAGGCTATAATTATGGAGTTTGTTCGTTTGAGTTTGTTTTTTATTATTTATATAAGTCAGTGTACGAAGTCCTAGATACAAGAGAAAGTTGCTTTGTTTTTAAGAATCCAGTTAATAGAATTCTTTCCTTTCTCTCTGGGTGCATTTCTCTTTTATCTCAATTCTCTGTGCCTTCATCCGACGAGTTCTTTTTAGTGTGTACCAGGTGGGAGCTTCAACAGTGATCGAGCTTCCAAATTTAACATTTGGTACCAGAGCTCAGGTATGCCGAAGCAGATGCCATCGCCAAGCAAATCCCAGAATGGGAGCGGGGAGCTCATCGACACGGCAACGTCACAAGCTGCGGCAAGGGGGGGCTCGGTGACCCTCAAGTACCCGATGCTGTCGAAGTCGAATTACCCGGCGTGGGTAATGAAGATGAAGGCCAACATGCGCGCCTAAGGGGTTTGGGCGGCAGTCGAGTCCACCGATGATGGTGAAGCGGTTGACGAGAAGAAGGATCAGATGGCGCTCGCTGTCATCTACCAGGCGATCCCGGAGGAGACTATGCTTCAACTCACAAGTAAGGAGACTGCCCGTGAGGCCTGGGAGGCAATCAGAACCATGCACGTTGGTGTGGAACGTGTGAAAGAAGTTAAACTCCAGACACTTCGGTGGGAGTTTGAGAATCTGCGCATGGGTGATGCGCAGTCGATGGATGAGTTCGCTGCGAAACTCACTAACCTCGTGAACCAGATCCGTTCCCTTGGGGAGACTATGGAGGAGAGTCATGTGGTGAAGAAACTTTTTCGTTGTGTGCCACCAAAATTCTTGCAAATCGCCGCGACGATGGAGCAGTTCGGCGATCTCAAAACCATGCAGGTGGACGAGGTGATTGGTGCCTTAAAGGCGCATGAGGAGCGCTACCGTGACTACAACAGGCGGCACGAACAGGCGCTCCTAACAAGAGGGGATCCTAAACCCGATACGAAGCTTTCACGGGGAGAGGAATCCTCTTCTCAAAACAACCAAGGGCGTGGCCGTGGTAACTCACGCGGCCGTGGCCATGGCCGTGGCCGTGGCAAGGGAGGTCGCGGAAATGGCACTAGTACTCGCCAGGGGACAGACAGGAGGTCGTGAAGGTGGCCGAAGACAAGAAGCACGATCAAGTGCTTCAGCTGCAACAACTTCGGACAACTATGCCTCGGAATGTCGTAGTAAGCACCGAGACGAGAAGACAAATCTCACACGTGTTCAAGACGACGAGCCAGCACTACTCTTGTTCCGAGTGCGCGGGAGGGCGCACGCAACATGGTGCTTGTTGAAACGAGGAGAAGGTTATCCCAAAGCTACAGACAAGATGAGAAGAGGGGCCGATCGGATCTAACGTGTGGTACCTTGGACCAATGGGCCAGGCAAACCACATGGACAGGCCAACGGTTCCGTGTTCAAGCACCGGACAGAGCACCACGGGGTGAAAGTTTTGTGATGACCCGACAGCAGATCAAAGGGAAGGGATCCATCCTATTTCAATGCAAGAACGGCGAACAACGACTACTACCGGAGGTATATTTCATACCAAGTCTTTGTAGTAATATCATTAGTCTTGGCCAGCTCTCTGAAGATGGCAGTAGAACTGTTATGTGTGGAGCATTTCTGTAGATATATGACAGAAATGGGAGATTGCTGATCAAGGTCAAAAGATCCCCTACAGGCTTTACAAAGTTTTGTTGGAAACGTGTGAACCTATTTGTTTGACAACAAGCATGGAGGATCCAGCTTGGTTGTGGCATGCAAGGCTAGGGCACGTGAGCTTCCAGGCACTCAAGATGATGGGGGATCGAGAGATGGCACATGGTGTCCCGAAGATTGATCATCCTACGCAGCTTTGCGAGGGATGTCTTGTGGCCAAGCGAGCGAGGAGTGCCTTTCCTTCCCAGGCGAACTTCAGAGCCGAACACCTTCTGCAGTTAGTGCACGCGGATTTGTGTGGCCCGATAACTCCAGAGACACTCGCCGGCAATAGATATTTTCTTCTTCTTGTTGATGATTATAGCCGAATGATGTGGGTGTACATGATCAAGTTGAAGAGTGAAGCATTTGGGGCGTTCAAGAAGTTCAAGGCATTGATCGAGAAGGAGGTTGACCACAAGATAAAGGTGTTGAGAACGGATCGTGGTGGCGAGTTCCTATCTCAGCAGTTCACAGCTTTGTGTGAAGAAGAAGGGATTCGGCGCCACTTGACAGCGCCCTATACGCCACAACATAATGGCGTTGTTGAACGAAGGAACCGTACTGTTCTTGAGATGGCAAGGAGTTTACTAAAGAGTATGCACATGCCGGCAAGGCTATGGGGGGAGGCGGTGAGACATGTTGTTTACATACTCAATCGAGTTCCAACAAAAGCCTTAGCAGGAATAACTCCATATGAGGCGTGGACAGGCAAGAAGCCTCATCTAGAGCATCTGAAGGTCTTCGGGTGCACTGCGCATGTCAAGATACCGAACGTGCATACAAAGAAGCTCGACGATCGCAGCATTCCCATAGTGTATTTTGGCGTAGAAGCTGGAAGCAAGGCGCACAGGCAGTATGTTCCCCAACACGAAAAGATTCACATAAGCCGTGATGTGGTCTTCGAGGAAGAAACAAGATGGGAATAGAGTGAAGCTGCAAAAGGAGAGCCACAGGCTTGGATCACATTTACCGTCGAGGAGCCCATTGACGGAGCAGGAATCAGCCACGCAGAAGCTAGGGAGCAGACACTCGCTACACCTGGAATTGCCACAACACCGTTGTCACATGGTGCGACAATGTCGTCACTTTCGAGTCCGCTGGCTGAGTCGACGCCGGTGTCGCCACAATCTGTCCAGGGACCGCCAGGGAGTTCTGTTTCCTCTCCTTCTAATGATGGACCTAACAAATATCGTTCACTTGCTGACATTTATGCAGAAACCGAGGAAGTCATATATGATGATGAGCTATTGCTGCAAGCTGCAAAGGAGCCGGCAACTTATCGAGAGGCCGCAAATGTGAAGGAATGGGAGGAAGCCATGAAGAGCGAAATGGAGGCCATCGAGAAGAACAAGACATGGGTGCTCACCGAGCTGCCACCCGGTCACAAACTCATTAGACTAAAATGGGTTTACAAGCTGAAGAAGGACAACGAAGGAAACATCCTCAAGCACAAAGCAAGACTTGTGGCAAAGGGGTACGTTCAGCAGCAAGGAGTCGATTTTGAGGAGGCTTTCGCACCGGTGGCTAGACTTGACACCGTCAGGTTGATCATTGCCCTCTCAGCTCAGCATGGATGGGAGGTGCACCATTTGGACGTCAAATCAGCGTTTCTAAATGGTGATCTCCAAGAAGAAGTGTAGTTGCTTCAACCTGGAAGTTTTCATCCGGCGAAAGAAACCAAAGAGTCATAAGGTGTACAAATTGTCCAAACCTCTACGGCCTTCGTCAAGCACCAAGGGCGTGGAACATACGCTTGGACCAGACTTTGAAGGGTCTTGGGTTTGTGAGATGCTCACAAGAACAAGCGGTGTACACGAGAAGCAATGAAGCTAACACACTCATTGTTGGAGTGTATGTTGATGACTTGATCGTCACCGGCACCACTGTGGACGAGATCCAGAGGTTCAAGCAGCAGATGATGAAGGAATTTGAGATGAGTGACCTTGGGTTACTCTCCTACTATCTTGGAATCGAGGTGGACCAGAGAAGAGACTGTATCGCACTGAGACAGTCGGCCTATGCGAAGAAAGTGTTGATACAATTCGGGATGAGTGACTGCAACCCGACAAAGTACCCCATGGAACCAAAGCTACAACTCGGAAAGGATGTTGATGGAACATTGGTGAATCCAACGGAATACAGGCGTATCATCGGATGTTTAAGGTACTTGACTCACACCCGTCCGGATCTCTCTTATGCCGTCGGGTTGGTGAGTCGGTATATGGAGAAGCCTACTACCATACATCATCAAGCGGTCAAACAGATCCTTAGGTATGTGAAGGGAACCATTTGCTACGGGCTTGTGTATGAAAAAGGATGTGAAGTTGAGGAGTTGATCGGATTTACTGATAGTAATCTGGCCGGCGATGTCGATGATAGAAGGAGTACTGGTGGAATGGCGTTCTACCTTGGCAAGAATATGATCACTTGGGCATCTCAGAAGCAAAGAACTGTGGCGTTATCCTCATGTGAAGCCGAGTTCATGGCAGCAACTGCAGCAGCTTGTCAGGGACTGTGGCTGAGGAGGTTGATCAGCGAAGTGACTGGCTGTGAGCCTAAGATGGTTACTTTTTACGTCGACAACAAGTCTGCGATAGCTTTGATGAAGAATCCATTGTTCCATGGACGTAGTAAACACATTGACACTCGCTTCCACTTTATTCGTGAATGTGTGGAGAAAGAGCAGATCACAGTAGAGCATGTGAGCACTAATGAACAACGTGCAGACATCCTCACCAAGGCGTTGGCAAGAGTTAAGTTTGCGAAATGCGCGAGTTGCTTGGAGTCAAGAACCTCGTACTGCCAAGTCTAGATTAAGGGGGAGATTGTTAGCAAATAATCAAGACTTGGCCTCGTCAAAATGACCGAGTTTTACGGGATGTTTGTGCATGGTCAGATCGTGGAGGAAGAGTAGGCTATAATTATGGAGTTTGTTGTTTGAGTTTGTTATTTTATTATTTATATAAGTTGTACGTAGTCCTAGATACAAGAGAAAGTTGCTTTGCTTTTAAGAATCCAGTTAATAGAATTCTTTCCTTTCTCTTCTTGGGTGCATTTCTCTCTTTTATCTCAATTCTCTGTGCCTTCATCCGACGAGTTCTTCTTAGTGTGTACCAGGTGGGAGCTTCAACAGTGACCTAGCTTCCAAATTTAACATTGCCCCTGCCAATGTTTATCATTGATAATGTTTTATGTCAGGGAAATAGGAAAGAAGATTAAGCTAGGTTCATACATGTGTCGGAGTTACTTACAGCTCTGGTCCCTGTGATCTCGCGAAGTCCCGAACCTGCGGAAGCAAAATTTATGTCGGAGTTACTTCCTCCAGTCCTTAGTTCCCATTAGAGAGAGAAAAGGTGGCGGGCTGCTCTTGAATCCCATCAGCTTTGCTGTTTGAAAAAAAAAAAATTATCTTCAGTTATGAGATATGTATACTACTTCCAACATGTATACTACTACCAACATGACAGAAATAATATAAAAAAAAAGCCACCGCTATTTAAAACTAGTATAAATCAGCGTGTCCAACTTTTTAAAAAAAAAAAAAATCTTTGGTAGGAAATTTAAATGCATTCCAGACGGCTAATTTTGCGCTCCGGATGGCTAATATGGCATTGTCAACACATATATTGTAGCGTGCGGTATAAAGTGTTTCGGACGAGCTATCTTAGGATTTCTAAAGAGCCAAAAAAGTATTCTCGACGTGCTAAAAAGTTGTTCCAAACAAGTTTAAAAAGTGTTCAGAAAGACTAATATAGTGTTTTCATTTGAGGGACTAATTTGTTTAAATTTGGCAAGAATATTTGACAAAACCCCTATAAGAAAATGAAGGGTGTACCTAAGAAATCGGCGGTATTGAGGCCATTACTAAACCTTCCCGTAGGCCTGGACTTGTAGAAATCAATGCCATAAGGGAAGAAGTTGGCTTTATACTTAGTATTTAGGAAGTTGTTGTTGCCGACGTCCGCGGTGGAGTCCCCGAATATGAAGACAGCCGGGACGCTGGCATTGGTCTTTTGGAGCACAAAGAATGAGGAAAATAGGAAGGCGAGAAGATAAGTAGTTCTATCAGCCATTGAAGCCATTGTTATAAGGAGATTGTTTCTAACTTCTGCGGAGGTTAGGTGAGATTGCAAATATGACATGCATTTATAGCAGCAGGAACGCATAATATTTGTTTTTTCTCTCTTTCTTTTACATTTTTAATTGATGAGTGGAAATCACAATTATTAGGTATAACAGTTGACAAATAGATTCTGGGCATAATTTATAGGACGTAAATTTTCACCCGCAATTTTCTATCTGTTTCCCGACATCTTAATATATATATATATATATATATATATAATTTTAACATAAAAATTATAAATTTTGATAAGATCTATAAATTTTATATTAAACGTGTTTTTCCAAAATGTGCTCCAAACTCTTAACGACTGAATAAATTTTAGAACTATTTTTAAATCCGTTAAGAGTTTGAAATTATAAAATATTTATTTAAAAGTATTTTTTTAAACACTTTTAATATAAAATTATAGATCTTATTAAAATCTATAATTTTTATTTAAATAGTATTTTTTAAAATATATATGTATATGTTTTAAGATTTGCCGGCAGAGAACAAGGACAAAGGATGCTGGTGAGAGCGGATCGTTTGTGGTTTTACCACAGACGATTTGCCCTGTGATGTGAATCGTCATTATCCGTTTTACTTGCACATATTATAAAATTTTATATAAAATTTTCGTCGATTTATTTGACCTATTTTTAAGCATTTTTATAAAAAAATTTGAACTATAAAGTTATAGAGTTTGATATTCTCTACAACTTTGCAATTGAAAGTTTTTCGAAAACATATCAAATAGTATGCCAAAAAAATAATCAAAGTTTGATGTTGTCCACAACTTTGTAATTAAAAATTTTTCGAAAAAATTTCTAACAGTATGTCAAAAAGATAATCAAAGTTTGATGTTCTCTACAACTTTACAATTTAAAGTTTTTCGAAAAAATGCCAAATAGTATGCCAAAAAGATAATCAATAATTAAGACTTTGATTATCTTTTTGACATACTGTTTGACATTTTTTTGAAAATTTTTAATTGCAAAGTTGTAGAGAGAACATCAAACTCAACAACTTTGTAGTTCAAAATTTATCGTAAAAATATTTAAAAATAAATCAAATAAGTCGATTAAAAATTTTATATAAAATTTCGTGATACATGCACGTAAAACGGACAGCGACGATTCGCGCCACAGGCGAATCGTCTGTGGCGTAAACCACAGACGATCCGCTCTCGATGCTGGCTGTAATTTATAAGAACATATCCGATTGTCTTTTCGCTGTTGGATGAACCTGTGAATAAATGAATGCTGTGAATAAATGAATGCCAAAATAATGATTAATAGAACGTGTTAATAGAATACTACAGATGTCACACTCAATTTGACCGAGTATAGTCCGGTTTTTGCCCAACGACGCAAATCAGAACAGCAACCGTTTTGCATGGAATGAATCTTCACAGGGACAATTTGTTGTATCATTCCATTGTACGTACTACGAGAACCGGCAAAATAATTATAACGACAGAAGCAACAAACAATTCAAGTTGAAGAGAACCGTGAAATTTTAAGGGCGTATGAAATGTTAATATTGAAGCATTTAGACTTCAAAAATGAGACTGACAGCTTTAACTTAGGAAGCTAGCCCCATCAATTGCAAGTGAACATTTTATATGTGTGAAATTTTATCTTCAGACCGTCGGAATCTTTTCTCCGCCGGTTTGTTCTCTATCAAAAGTGCTTATGAGCTCCTTGCCGATAGGAGAATACTTCAGTGTAGATGAATGGCCTGCAATCTTGTGAACTTCGGATTTCTTAAAATTATATCTATGTTGTTCTATTTTTAGTGCATTTGGCTTGAATGTAACAGAAAGGTCTTTAACCAAATACCTATAAATGTTCTATAGATATACAATAATAATTTGATCTCTCTTTCATGCTTTTGGACATGGCTTCGATTGTACGAGTGATCTCCTCGTACTTTTATTTCTTTATTTGAATGTAGCCTTGTAATAATGACTTTTTCTATATTTAATGAATCTTAATGAATCTTTTTATAATCTTGTCAGCTAGACTCGTTATTGAATACATGCAATGTCTTACTCAAAAAAAAAAAGAAAAAAAAAAAAGAAAAAGAAAATACAATATACTTATTTGGATTACCATACTAGTGATATATTTAATTTTGGTCAAAACATTCGTAAAAACTTCGACAAATTCATAACACATCACCATTATGCCATAAAAAGCCAAAGAGGATTTCATTTTGAATTAACATCTCCATATTACAAAGAATGACCCCGAGTTAGGGTCCTCTGTATGCTGTAGATAATTAAAGTGTCCCTTAAATATTCAAAACAGTATGCCTTCTACAAAGGGCGAGTCCGGCGACCAGCTGCTCTACCACAAAGGATAGCATTCTTCGGAATTGGATACTCATCCCTTATAGATTCAACTGGTGAATATACGCGAAGGTAGAACTGCTGACCAAGGTAACGGCGGGCCCAGAATTCTGATCTCATGTTCCACATTCCGACATTATCGAGGGCTATATATATGGCAGTCCAAGACCTTGGGTACACTTGGGTCGTACAACGAGCTACAGCATCCCTTAGATTGTACCCTTGCCTGCTTGCCGGAGTCCACTGTCCTCCGTCCATCCTTTAACAACAATACTACCATTAGTATGCTAATTGTGTTTATACTATGTCATGAGATTTCCAAAGCAAAAAGAAAAAAAAGAAAAAAAACAGAGCAAAAAAAGTTGACAAATTTTGGAGAAACAAATAGTTTTCCCGACTTGTGGATATATGATTGAACCATGTGCTGATCTCAAAAGTGATTTTCTATCATTATAAGAAGAAAAACATACCCCACAACCCAGAAGGAGTATCCGTCAAGGTGCCAGCTTTGCACAATGTTCTCCTTATTCTCAAACACAATTTCAACGAACGCACGAAAATCGGCTGGCATAACGGAAGTGTCAAGGTACTCCCTGGCTCCGGTGGGGTTATCTGAGATGCTACCTACTCGAAACACACCACCAATCTTGTAGTAGTCGGCAAGCTTCAGCGGAGTGTCGGCGGGAACGAAAGAGACACTGTTGACCGCATAGCGCTGCTTGCCATTGATCTGAGCAGCTGAGTTTGCTAGTCGGATGGTGCGTGTGGTATTGATCATTCCGTAGTGGTATGAACCCTGTGGGTTGGGCCTTGGTCCACTGGCTGTCAGGTTAGTCCTGATGATCAATAGGAAAATAAGTAAATAGTAACAAAGTTGCAATTCAAGCAAAATCTCAAGTAAAAAAAATAAAATATTTTAAGAAATTTGTAGGCATTAAATTTGTGATCGTAAGATTACCGAAAAGACCGAGCTTGATTCAGAGACCAATCAATCTGAATGGTAGGTCCACCAGGCGCAGGCCCAGAAACAGGCTGCCTAGAGTTGCTGTAACGTAGAATGGCGGTACAAGTTAGCACTGGATTAGTGAACCGGGTAGAGACCGCAATATAGTAGTCCCGTCCTGGCTGATCAGCGATAACAAGGACGGAGAGTGACTGCCCGACGTGAATGTCAATGGAAGAGTACATGTTCTGCAAGGTGTGAGTTCCTTCAACCTCCACTAGTTTCATCCGATGCCCTTGGATTCTGATGTTCAGAGAGTTCTGCAATCCAACATTGGATATCCGAAGCCTGTAAGTCTTGCCCGAGTCCACGGTAAATACAGCACCGTTCGGACCACGACCATTGATGAGGATGCCATCAGGGAAACGGAGCTTCTTGCCATGATCAAGGGTGGCTTTTAAATCCTACAAAGAGTAAAAATATCACGTTATCATATGGAATTACGCAAGATTTGTTGTGCCGAGCCGAGCTGAGTTTCGGTAAACTCAGATCCCTGCACATGCCGACCGTGCCGATGGTGCTTTACCGATATATATTTATTTGTTTATTTTAAAAAAAATAAAAATAAAAATAAAAATTAATTTAAAATTTCAAATATAAGATTTTTTGACACGTAACGTGCTGGTTCGTGCCGTGCCGACAACTGCCATAACAGGCAAGTGCCGACCAGCACTGAAAACCATGGAATTACGCGTAAGAATGTCTATAATCATTGGTTGGTGAATGTGGCAATAATCTTGAAGCACACAAATTACATAGACTAGTATCTGGTTCATGCAAAATGATTAAAAGTTCTCCCAAGTTGCAGGTGGACTTAAGTGTGTTGCCAAGTCAGATATCATGCAGGTCCCAACTTGACAATTACAACAACATTTGGGCCCTGATGTTTGGATGGTTCAATTGGTGGTAGTGGTTAACGAAGGTCCCACCTGGCTTGAGATATTTCCAGTTCATATCTCACAGAGTCAAAATTTGGTAGCCAAGAAGCACGGACACGAAAACGGACAAGACGAGATGAGACGCTACAGACACAACAACATGATAATTTTAAAAAACCTTGGACAAACGAGATGGAAACAGCAAATATAATGTATTATTATGTACTTACCTATGATATAGTTTGATTATAAATCTCTAAAAAAATAAACATAAATAATTTGAATTTTCAGCAAGCATAAAATATAATATGATTTACAATTCAATAACTTAGTACAAGATGTAATTAGAACTTCATGAAAAGATCATTTTTTTGTGCTCCAAATCATTACGAACACTACAGATGAGAACATTTTTCACATATTACATAGCAAATTATTATATATGCAAGGTGTATTGATTATTAGTTAATTGCTTTGAAGAAAACTTTTAGACTTGGTTCCAATCAAGGTTTTCCATACCGTGCCAAGCCGAGTTTCAGTAAATTCGAAACTCAAGACTTGCCGATCTTGCTGATCGTGTCGTATTGACCATGCCAATCCCTTCAATTTTTTATTTTAAAATATTAAAATTATTTAAGTAATAATAAAAAAGATTAATAAAATATCAAATATAAAAGTCTTAATTATATAGCAAAAGTAAATAATATATAATTCACTATCATATAGAGCGTCGATATGGTTGATAGAAAGGATATGTGAAACCCAAATCAAAAAAATTAAAATAAAAAATAAATAATGTGCCGACTGGCACGGCTCGGCACGGTCGGCATGGATGACTCGGCACCGAAATAGTGCTGGATCATCAAGGATCCGATACGCCGAGTGGCACGCTCATGTAAAACCATGGTTCCGATACATATAACAATATGTTACATATTCATTCGCTCAATTTATCAAGAACATAAAAAAGGTCACATTGTAACAAGGCAACACATGTGTCCGACACGTATTTGAGGAGTATCCGGGGAAGAGTCGCGTTCGATATGTGTCTAACATGGATACAACAACTTTTGGAGAAGTGTGCATGCTTCCTAGGTTGGTAAAGAAAAGTTCCCTCCTTAAGATCCCAGTTTAATCCCTTCTCACTTCATATAATGGCTCCAATACTCATTGTGCATATGATTTAAGAATCTAAGTTAGAAGGCATGAATACTCTTTGACTTTTAATCTGTGCTCCAAACACTTGAACTTGAAAGATTTTGTTGATACCTAGACTTTTTAAGTCGCCCCTCCAATGCCCCTAAGCTAATAGCCGTTCTTTCTCACCATCATCAACCTAGCAAAAGAGATGGCACAAAAATGTAGACCAAGCCCGACCCGCTCAGAAACAGCAGGCCGAGCTCGACCGGCACTATATACGCTGTCAAAGCCACGATATTTGGTCCGTCCGAAATAGTGCAGGTCAGACAATCCCACACTACTTATTTTTGCTATGCCTGTGAGCCAGACCGGGCAGACCCGTAATGCGCCTCGGATCGGCGGCCTATTAGCCGAGCCGGGTGCCCAGAGTGCAGGGCGGTCCAGCCATGCCAACCCTTGTGATCCGTGCAGGTTGGCTCGACTGATACTGTTTGACATCTTTATCCCGATTACATTATTTAGTTTTGATTATTAGAACTCCTGATGGCCCTGTGAATAGAAGAAACTAACAGAGAAGATAGTTCTCTTGGATGGTTTGCTACCAATAGAAGCAGACAATCTGCATGTGCATTTAAGTACTGCTGTTTTCCCCATGTGAAGTGTTTCAGTGATGGCGATATTGTTGTTGCAGATACTACAGGATGCTCTTGGCCACATTTTGACGATTAGGTAGCAGTCCCAGTTATCAAACAAATTAAATGAAGAGTATCTCCATATCTTCTAGCAATAAATGCCGTTTGCTCTTAGTTATGAAGTATTTAAGAAATCACAAAAAGGAGGCAAGCAAGCTGCAAGGGTTTATAATTTGGACCCTAACCAAATGATGATACATTATACATACAGACTGGATGAGAGTGATGAAACCCGCTAACATAATCAATTATTGGAAAATATTCCTTAGAAGTTTGTGTGGATAAAGATCTGTTCTTATAATTTATAATACACCAGGCACAAATAAAATTTTAAACAAATAAACTATAAGATACTAATTCTATTTTTTCTTTGTAACACATTAAAATAACCGGCATAAATTTAAATAAAAAAGTTTCCCTGATCGCCAAAATACAACTGACCTTGTATTGTTTGGAGAAGGGGCTCTACTGGTTCTCCTTTCCCTTCACCTATTCCCAAGTCCGGAAATGCATCCATCCGGTTTTGCACGGCGGAAAGGATGCTAAATAGGTTGATAAAAATTGTGCTCGTATTTTGAAGAAAAATACTAATGTAGTCCCCCGAAAAGCTCTAATTTTGTGAACTCATCCCAATATGTTTTTGGTATGGGCACAAAAAATTGCATTTGATGTGATATTATGACTATTTTTGGCCCACAAATTGACATGTAGCATTTCCCTTGTTATAAATGTTTGTCCCGAGGATAAATTCACCATATTGTTTCATTAGCTGTGTGAGAATCTTCATCCATTAATGGGGGTATAAATTCTGGTTCCATAACTTGAGCATCTCACACAGGGGCCTGTTTGGTTCTCTTGGCAACTGCCATCACGTGCATCACGCGGTCTCACTCATTGTTTCATTAATATTTTTCCTTTATTAATCATGAACACAATTCAGAGAGAAAGAAGTTTGGAAAATTTTCTGTAAATTCTTTATTTGCAACTCCTTTCACATCTGGATATGATAAACTGTGTGGACTAGAGGATTCAGAGGCGAGATACTGACCGAGTGGTTGGTCTTATACCAGTCTCCGATGAGCACAGTGTAGTCGCCGGAAGGATCAGGGAAGGGGACAGGGATTCTGGGCCGACTGAGGATTCTGATTCCGCCGAATCCGCCAGCAGCTTTGTGGAACTCCAGCGACGGGAAGTAGAAGAAGCTTCCGATCTGGTCCTTCACTTGCAGAATGTAGGTGAAGTTTTTGCCCGGCGGGATTGGGCAGGTGGTCCCGTAAACTCCATCTTCCCATGAGTTTCTCCTTTGCTGAATCCCGTTCCTACACCGACAAAAGGAAGCCAATCTCAAAGTGCATAATACATGAAGTATGATGAACTAACTCAACGAGATCAAGTTCATTATAACAAAAATCTTATATGTATTAGGATAGGTGAACCAATTCAATCATCACCCACCGGTCTTTGTAAGGCTTTTCCTTAATTGACCTGGATTTTAAAACATACCCGCATATCTCACTGAAAAATCCAATGGCGACTTTTGACAACCAATAGTAAACACGCGACGTGCCCACCTCATAAACGACCTCCAATAGAATATAGTCCGTATAATCGATAATTATGCCAAATTTACTAAAATTTATATTTAAAAATATTTTTAAAAAAAAAAAAATTATTTAATTTTTTTTAAAAATAAAATATATAATTTTATAAATTTAAATTATTTCTAGAAAGTATTTTAAAATAATTATATAAAATATTAATATAAACTAATGGTTTATTTATATATATATTTTTTTATCAAGTAGACAATTATTTAATATATTTTGAAAAAATTGTAAATTATAAATTTATGTATTATTCTGAATAATTTATAGTTAATTTTTTTTTAAATAATATTTTTAAATAGTTTTAGTAAGTTTGGTATAATTAATAAAACTTATACCTGCAGTATTGTAAAACTTCTACCTTTACTTTATTTGGGTCTAGACGCGAGGGGGACTAGTGGAAAGTCAAACGTGCGGTTGAAGAAACTACAAGAATCGATCATGATTCGTGCACCCAATGGAGAACGTAAAGGCTTTTGTTACTAGCTTTACCCAAAAAAAGAAAAAAAAAATCATATTTTTATTGGTCTGTCATAATTGGATTTCATCATACAAGATAAGCGCAGTTAACATAATGAGATCGTGGATCTCGTTATGATTAAGATAAACTTTATCGAGTCTTAACTCTTAAGGCTCGTAGATGAACTGTCCCAGAGGCATGAGGACAAGCATCATGGAGGCAACGTAAGATGCTCTTTGGAGCTTGTTGCTTTCCGCCCACTATAAAGGAAGAGATGCAACCAAAACCGACAATCTGATCAGGTCCAGAAAGCGAAGCTAGCATGGCCCATTTAATTCTTCCCATCCCTTTCACAAGATCATATATTATCATACAGTAATTATATATGTTAACTGTAGGAAAAGCAACTCAATCTCCAAACTAATTAAACGAAAGTTGCACATTCACCATAACAGAGTGAAAAAAAAATTAAAAAAGAAATAAAAAAGAAGAGTGAAGGACTTGCCATGAGATGAGGAATGGCTCAGTGAGGCTGTTATGGACGTTGATAATGAGGTTATCGTTGGTGACGCAGTGGATGTCCGGCCCCGGAAACTGCCCATTGATCAAAATCCCCTGAAACAAATATCAAAAAAAAAAAAAAAAAATCATGAAAACGATCTAATTATGATGAAAAATCTCATAAAAATCAACAAATCAAGCAGCAGATTGTACCTGCTGACGAACACCAAGAGGGTAGATGTCTCCCCAGGTGATATTCCAGGTGAAGAATCTGTATGGATCATCACCGACTACGAGAACAGAGCACAACGAGAAGCAGAGTAATACCAGAATCGCAGCGCCATCATTGGGCTTGGCCTGCATTGTTTCGGTGTTATAAGAAAGAGAGGAAGAAATGGCTATACGCCAAGGGTGACGGAATATCTCGATCAACCGATCACTTGCCCTTTTATCTATCTCCTCAACTCTGAGACAGTGAATGTAGTGATGGTTGGCGTTGGGAAAGGGGGTCCAAATAAATAATGGTGGTGGAGGGAAGAAAAAGGTTGACAGAATTTAAGTGCGGTACAGAACGAGATATCATAGATGATATACACTTGCGCGTTCTGGTATAGCCGAGCCTCATTTTTGTTATTTTTTATAAATGAATAGAAATTAGAAAATGACTAGCTTTAGATGCGGAGTAGGTTAGTAAAATAGAGAAAGGGGTGCCAACCAACCATTTCAATTTCTGTGTGCTGTCTGCGGGAACAGTTTAGCGATATCGTGGGAGGATAATACCGGCCGGTGGCCGGCAGCATTCAGGTTGGTCACATGAGAAGAGATGAAAGAGGGACGAACGCGCGGGCGGCGGAAGATGGAAAGGTTGAAATACAGCAGCGTTCACACGGGATACGTCGTCGTTTGCTCTGTTTGTTTGTATAGCGGCGAAAAGATGTACAAAGAAGCTACTGCAACTTCACATGCGTCTCTGAAGTAATGTGTTCCAGTGTCCCAAAATCCATGACCCAGAAACCAACTTTTCGTACGGTCATTTGGTGAATTTGCGCTTCAGCAGTTTCGATGCTGTAATTCAGTAACGAGAGTCACAACTTATTGAGCAATCCAAAAGTCATTATACACTACGTAAATAGTGACTCAGATATTTTTTTTATTATGTGAATTTAATTATTCAGTTAAAGATAAAATTATTTAGGATTTAGGACGATAAATTTATACAGTATATGTATAGAATTTAATCTTAGAAAAAGAATTTTGTACTCGGCTATCTCACCATTGGTATAATAATAAAGAGCGTTTTCTCGTCCATTGAAATAGGTATTTTCGTCGAACCACGTAAATCTCTGTATTTGTGATTATTTTGCGTCCATCTTTACGGCGTCATAGTTTAATTCCTAAATTTAACAAATCCTAAACCATTAAGCAACAAAAAAATAGGAGGAATTTTCACGAAAAGCTTGCTCTTGAAAATTGTTTCAAATAAAATCTTAACTGTTATAAAGATTTAAAAATATATTATATAAATATGATTCGCAAAAATTTAAAATGAAAAATATGAATTCGATCAGCTTTATAACACTTGTATTGAAAATTTCTTTTAAAATAAATTTGAAATAGATACTTTGACTCAAAAAATTTATAAGTAGAAAAAAAATTCCAGTCTTGAAAATTTTTTATATAGATATGTTTCTAGAATAATTTTTAATACAAAAGCGGTAAGACATATTACATTTTATTTTTTAATATTAAAAAACTTTTTAAAATTTTTTCTATAATATATGATTTGGCTTGATTTAGTAATTAAAGTAGAACTGCATCTCCACTTAAATATACCAATATTTATCACTAATTTTAAATATTTAAAATAGATATACACACAATGAATGGCGAAATATAGCATACCTTTTGCCCTTAATATCCGTAGTAGATGATGAAAGGATAAAATTTAGTATGATCTTTACCCGGAAATGTATTCAAAGTGATCGATAATAAATCATTCAAAATTAGAATTTTGGCGCAAAAAGCAAAGAAACCAAACTGTAGAGGCTATTAAATAAAAAAAAACTTTTTGCGCCAAAATTCTAATTTTGAATGATTTATTATCGATCACTCTTAATACATCCGGGTAAAGATCATACTAAATTATATCCTTTCATCATCTACTACGGATATTAAGGGCAAAAGGTATTAAATAAAAAAAAAACTTTTTTGACAAATTAGTCTATAATTTTAAATTAGCTTTTAAAATTGATGCTGCTGCAGGAGGACTAATTTATTGAAATTTTTAAGAAACACTGATATATATATATATATATCACTGATATACGTACTACACGGTCAAAGTGGTTTACAATAGGTAGAAGTCCTGTAAAAAATTCTCATACTTCTGTACAATTATAAAAAGTTCTCTTTAAATAAAAAAAAAAATACTATGTTAACTTTCAAAACACTTTTTAAGCTTGACGGAAAAAAAATTTTAGCTCTCAAAAACACTAGTATCTCGTCATGAATATTTTAATCGAACACTATAATACACGTGTTAGAAATACTATAAGAACTGTCTAAAATATTAAGTTAGTCATTTGAAATTTTTAAGTTTAAGACTAAAAATTGTTTTTGAAAAATCAGAACTGAATTATAAGATTCGTAAAATGTATGATTTTTTTAATATTATTTCAAATTTAAAATAGAAGAGGAGATAAATTGAAGTACAAAAACAAATTTGGCCACATTGGCACTATATTAAATAGGTGGCGTCAATATTTTGCTACAGCAAATTTTACCAATATAAGCTATAGCACATGATGTTAATCCCGGAATATAACCGAATAATATCGGGTGGCAGTAAAAGCTGATAGCGGAAACAGAAATTGGCGGTAAGAGTTTTGTCTTTGTCTACGCATAGAGTTCTGCAAAAGAAGATAGGCCCCACGTAGCTTCTATTTTCGAACGGGATATTTTTCCATCAGCCCCTAAAATTCAAATATTTTTCTATTCAGCCTCTATATTTACATCTCTTCTTTCTTCGCTCCTCCTAAAAAATTGTATCACACCGTTTTGACTATCGTATCAATATTTTTTTAGAAAAATTTTAAAATATAAAAATTATAAATTTTAATGAGTTCTGTAATTTTTATATTTAATATTTTTAAAAAAAATATTTCTAAGTAGATATTTTGAGACTTTAAAATTTCAGCGGGTTAACGGGTCGAATTCAAAATCCATTAATATTTCGGAACATCAAAATACCTATTTAAAAATATTTTTGGAACAAAATTAAACATAAAAATTATAGATCTTATCAAAATCTACAGCTTTCATATTGATGCTGATATGATGGTAAAAAATAAAGAGCACGGTTTTCAAGAGGGGCTGAAAACGAAACAACAATTTTTGAGGGGCTAAACGCACACAACGTTTGCAAACCAGGGGCTGCCGATCATTATCCTTTTCAAAATTATTGTAAGAAAATTTTACTCATAATGAGTATATGACGGCTGCAATCCGATGTTGTCACGTGTATTTATATTAAGCTATATATGCAAGCGGAAGCTTTAATAAGATAGCATATGGTTTCTAATTGAAAATAGTTTTGAGTATTTCAAATATAGTACAAGCATTTTGAACTGAGTTTGGACTATATATCCAGCATGTGACAAGCATCATCGAGGGAGGCGGTCGTCACAACATCGCCCAAGTTAGTTTGCTAACTATTCTAATACGTTAATCTCCCTCATTGATTTCCGAAAATTCTTAACAATATAAAATTTCTAACCATTATCATAATTTAAAACTTCATTTCAAACTCTTTTATAAAAATCTGCCTCAAATAATATATTTTTTAATTTTTTTTTGAAAATATTACATATCTTACATATGTATTTTTTATCATAATAAATAAATACCCAAAACTAAATTTAACACCATTTAAAACGACTTTAAAAATCTTATTTCAGAACGATTTTTCAGTCAACCGATCGGTTTTTCGGTCGACCGATTGTCTAACTACACTGGTGGTGAAACTAGCTGATGATATCGATCGGTCGATACATATTTCGGTCAACTGAAATTCTCAATAAGTGCACAAATAGCTATGGATATGCATACAACTCACAAACACGAAAATTACTAAAAATGTCTCATATGCATATCAAGCATTCATCTTCCTGTACTAAGCAAAAATACATATGTATAAACTTTCAAAAGCGATTTTCGGCTCTTACATCACAAGTTATGCATAAAAATTTGTTTTTACCAAAAATATGAAAAGCTTCTCAATAAATGAATCAATATTTCCATTAAATATCGTTGTACAAATTCAAACATTCCGAATATTTGTATATGGATTTTAAACATGATCACACATTAAAATATGAGTTGGTACTTCCTTTACATGATCTTAACACCTTTAGTTCAACTATTACAACTAAATATATTTTATAGGATGCAAGTGTTATATCAACACTTAATCCTCCAAAAGAAAAATACCTTCAATACCAAAATAAATGTCCTTATCTCCTGCTAACGCCTAGGCACCTTCAGCATATCACAAATATCACAACAATATATATATATATATATATATATATATATATGAAATTACATACAGTATAAGGTGATGTGAAAACAAAGCATCTCAAGTCTACCGTGGGACAAAGCTAACTACTACGCTAACTAGCCAAAAGCCGATCACTCATCCCAAATCGATTATACCATTGACTTAGCTTGGATTATATTAGGATGAAGTTCACTAAACGAAACTAGTTAGCCCTCTCATGTTTAGTTTAGATATCAGAATGATCCACTCCCCAGTAAGCCGAATCAGTATTAAGGTCTGGTACCTAAGCCACAAGTGCATATCCAGGGCACCAATTCTACAATAAGGGCGATTCCACAGTATCCCGTAGGAGCTACTCAGCGGCTATGCAACTACCGGACAGTGTGATTCCAAACCTCGCTCTCCGTAGCAACAATTTGGACCAAATGGTGATCTAAACTACACCCGTTGGCCTCTATAGAAATATCATATCATAATATTAGACACTCACATTGTAATCAGACCATCATACTGTCCCCTATTTGGTACACTCCCTAACTACCTGGGGCTAGACGAATATACAACTAAAGTCACGCTAATCTTAAATCTGTTCTACTAAAAGTATAGCTGGAGAAGGGCTGCTCACATATTCAGCTGAGTATAACTATCCTTTTAGGCACACTAAAGTGTATGTAACTAGCCGTGTCTACTAAAATATCACTAGAGAAAGGCTACTCGCATACTTATCCTAGTAGACATCTAATAACACCAATGATGCATAACATAATAACCCGTCCTACCACAAGCATCTCTAGGCATACTTAACAAGATACGACAACACATAACAGCATGTTAAAACAAACAAATCCTATTCTACTAAAAGTGTCTTCCATACATACTCAAACCCTCCCATTAATAGAATTATAACAATAACATGCCAATTCCCAAAATCTTACTTCACAAACTATGTATTAGCATAATCTTAGTACCATGACTATCTACAAACCGATGTTAAACAACCTAACATGATTTGTACATATTTTACATACTAATAACAACATAATATGTATATACATCACATGTTAAGCATACAACAATGCAAATTTGTAGCAAATGTACACCGTTCACCACAATGACGAAACCTTAGAATCTTCCATGCACCAAGCCTCAATCGAAATCGATGAACCTGGTACCCACGCGTAGCTCTCGACTCCTGGAATTCAAATCCACAATCAATCACACCCCTAGAGCTCTCTAACACATTAGGAAGGGAAAGAAAGGTCAGAGTTAGAAGCTGGGCTCGGGGGAGAAAAAAGTGAGCTCGGCCAAACGTGCACAACCTAACTTATACCCGTTCATGCACGTAATTTTGGTTGACCGATAATGAATTTCGGTCGACCGAAACTCCTCTGCAAAGCACAAATCAACCTAAAATCCGCAACACGAACTAACAACTCGTGTATCTACTTGTCTAGAAATTTCTAAATATGGACATTTATCAGACATAAAAATTGTAGATGGATTCTATAATTTTATGTTACATTTTTCCAAAAATTATTCATAAATAAGTGTTTTAGAACTCCACATTTTAACTACTTTATAACGGATTTCAAATTTAAAATCTGCTTCAAATCTGTTATCCCAAAATACCTATTAAGAAATATTTTTATAAATTTTTAACATAAAAGTTGTAAAATCTCATCACAATCTAAAATTTTATATTGAAAGTTTTTCTAAAAACTGCTCTCAAATTTTACTTTTTTAATTTTAATCAAATAGATTAGAGAATTTTATAAATTTATTAGTGTCACTGTTGATGGCACCAGCATTACTATATATATATTGATTTGATTTGAAAAACATATAAAAGTACTTTCAATTTCTTTTTAATCATATAAATTATTAAATATTAGTAGATTTTTTATTATATATATGTGTGTGTGTGTGTGTGTGTGTATACTTTACAGTATATATATTTAAAAAAATACCTCCAAAATATTTTTAGGTTCCGTAGTTTTTAACGGTTAGAAAAATTTTTTAAAGTTTCGAAAGATATATTTTTTGAATCGTAATCTTTCGAATGTTATTGCAATAATCTTGAGCTTTCCAAAGAGTCCAAGATTAATCTCATCATCCAATCTATTGGCTATTTGTCATTACTTTTCTTACTGCACGTTGATGTTACTTATCACCAGTGACGGAGCCAGGATTCTACTTTCGGAGGGGGGGCCAATATATAAAGACGAAATCAAATTATTTGTAACTATTGTCAACTAGACTTTGAACCTATTCAATACATATATGCCACTCTATTTGCTCGGTGAAATATCTCTGAAGCTCGACATATTTACGGCGTTTACTCTAGTGAAATTTACAGCACCGGAGTATTTACACTATACTTAACAAGATAATTACCGAACAAAAAGACTTAAAATAACGTTAATAAAATATGTTATTTGCCAAACTTAAAATTATTTTTCTTCACCTTAAAATAGTGCGTTATATATATGTATACATATATATATATCCTACAAAAAAAAAAAAGAAAAAATTTTAATAAAATTTGAGCATTATACTTATTATTTTAGATAATTTATAAATATATCCTATTTATATATATTTTTAAAGTATTTGATATTAAATGATGAAAAATTCTATTCCGTTGGAGAAGCAAATATCTAAATACTAAAAGTCATAATCAAATGTGGGCAAAAAATAAATGTCCGAGTCCAATTAGCTTCGGCTTTGATCGGTTTTTTAAATTAGTCAGTCACCTCACACATATGGGCCAAAAAATAAATATCCGAGCCCAGTTAGCTTCAAAGCCTCAATCCTCCATTTAATCTCTCGCACGTTCAGCGACCCTCCATCTGGATCATCTCTTCCAGCCGACTGCATTTCCTCCCCCCTTGATTGCTTTGCCTCCGGTATCTGGCTGCCGCCGAGCGAGGTTTATTACCGCTTGGCGCCATCTCCTGACCATCTCTTCCAGCGGACTAAATTTCTTCCTCCCTTAATTGTTCGACCTCCGGCTTCTCATCCCACTGTCGAGCGAGGTTTATTTCACCGCCACAAAAATTTTTGGGGGGGGGCCATGGCCCCCCCGTTGCCATAACGTCGGCTACCGCCAACTCTTTCACCTATGTGATCAGTACTTATTATATATAGCAGCTGACATGGCAATTATGCACACCCACATAGGATAAATGACGGCAACAGCAACATCACCAATAGTAAATCTGATGATAAGATTAGCATATGACTGTTTAGAGAGTTAGTTCTTATCAGATTTAATGAGGCATAATTTTAGTACCCTCAGTGATAATTTTGTCTTGGTATATCCGTTAGAAGCATTTGCGAATAGCGAAAGGCCAAGATCATCATTATTGTAAAGCAACTAATCCAAATTGAAATTAAATATTGTGTAACTCATATTAGTCTTCCCCGTAGATAAATTTGTTTTCACAAGTTATGCGTTCATGCGTATAATTTGTATATGTAACTAGTAATTGATCCGTGCTAAGCTCATAGTATACTTTAAAAGCTTATCAATATTTATTAAACATAAAAAAATGATACATTAATATAAGATGAAACTGTAATTACAGTTGAACTGCAAACTACTTAATAAAAAATTAGATATTACTTTTACTCTATATATAATAAAAATAAGAGATTATCTTTGCCTAACATATAATTCTACTATTCAACACGTGCTAGCCACAGGATGATCTTACATAACTCTTATATTCTTTTCAAATTTTATTTTAATTTTTACAATCGGTGTTAAATAACAAATGCATTTAAAAAACAAAGAATATTGAAATCTTGTCAATTATCATCCAATTTTTGCTAACATAATGAATTTCCTGTAATTCATTGAGATCTTATCATACATTTAAGCTACGCTAAAGTTTTTTTTTTTTTTTTTCAAATTATGATTTAGCTGATTGTAAAGAAATAGATTTTACGCATAAGGTAAAAAAACCAAATCAATAATTCATTAAATGAGTGGAGAAGGGGAAGAACAGTAAGTAAATGAATGGAGAATATAATCTTGTACACAAAATCTCAACTTAAACTAATCTTTACTTTTTAGCACTAAAAAGCATGCGAAAAACAAAGGGATCATAAAAAAAATTCTAGAGATTCCTTTGTATACTCATAGGTGAATTGATATGCAAATTTCTCAAATAGAAATCAGATAAATACGCAGCAGCATAAGAGGAGACAACATATTAACAAACATGATTAGAGCTATTATGTTCGAAGAGGCTTGTCTATAGCGGTAGAAATTTTCGTGGAAAAACTAAGAACAACTGTTATTAATGGGCTATATTGAATGAATTACTTAAAGGTTGACAACATTTAGTTAACATGTTTCTATAATAACTTAAAACTATACTAAAAAAATATGCAAGTACGGGAAGAAGAAAGTGTTAAAGTTAACAGGATAATTTCATATCAGCCCCCTTTATTTTGGGGTCGGACAAATCGGTCCTTAAAAACGCATTTTGATAATTTCATATCAGCCCCCTTTATTTTAGGGTCGGACAAATCAGCCCCTGAAAATATATTTTCAGGGACTGATTTGTGCGAATTCAAAATAAGGAGCTGATATGTAAAAAGCCCAAAGTTAAAAGGCCATTGGGATTATTGTGGTAGGGGAAGAATGTAAAAGACCATTGGAATTTGTATAGAAATGAATGTTCAAGAACGTGGCGATCTTTGACATTTTAGATCGTCCAAGTTGGAAACAGGTGAACTGCCACATGACTATACTATGGCCCGAAAATGGCACAAGCTCGGAAGTAGGAATAAAAACCAGTAGAGTTTGAATCAAATACTATTAAGTTTATGCTCAGCTCGATTGGTTTAGCTAAAATAGACGAGCTTCAGAGGCTGAGCTCGACGATGTCTCAGAGGCTGAGCTCGAACTCGGCTCGATTGTATCAGCTGAGTAGAGTTTGAGCCGAATCAAGCCGAACTAGGCTCGATTATATAAATTAGATCAAGCTCGAGTCGAGTATGAACTTGAAATCGTTTAAATGATTTTCTTATAAAGAATAGTTGAATAAATAAATAAAAAAAAACTAAGCTCGTTTAGGTTCATCACGTTTAATTACTGAAGGTTGAATCCGTGCTCAAACTCGATTCGAACTTGGTAACACTCGAGCTCGAGCAGAATTTAAACAAACTCAAGTCCGAGCTGCTCACGAGTAGCTCGGCTCATTTTCACTCATAATCGGGACGAATGCGGTGTTAGGTGTGATTTCCTCTTTTTTTCGCCACTGACGCACAGGCTTCACAACAACCGTCCTTGAAGCAGATCAATTGGGATGCATGCTCCATGAGAGCCCCAAAATGTTATAAGCATGAAGAATTCTGGCATCCTGTATAGACTCTAAACAACATCAATAGCGCGGTTCAAAGTGGGCCCAAACTTCAAAACCCAAACGCTCACCGAAATTGCCCGCCGTCGACTGTCTGAGCAAGCTCCACGACGAACTTCTCCACCGCATCCTCTTTTTCTTCCCCGACAACTAATCCCGCCCCGCCACCAACATCATCTCGCGATGGCGCCACTCTGGGCCCCACCACCCCGACATCCGCCGATGGAGGAGTCTCTCGACGAGGAAGAGGCGATGGCGACAAAAAAGCAAACAGCAGCAACAATGAGCTTGTTCTTCAAAATGTCTTATTCTTCTTCTCTTGAATGCTACATATATCCGAATGTAAGGAAGTTGGAAAAACGGGAGGCGATTGAGAGAAACCTTCGTTACCGTGGGTGGGTGTCGTTTCATTTCAAAGGATTAAACTAAATATACAATATTACTTAATATAACTATTCAAAGTTATTACTTTACTTAATTCTATAATAATGTGAGAGATACATTTCAAATAGGGGATAGCACCACATGCAATAAAATCAGAGATCATCTTACTTTACATCTCTATAATAATGATAATATAAGTAAAGTAAAGATAAACCACAATTGTATGCCATACGGTAGTTCTAGAGTTCTTAGTAATATATCACGTGTCATACTTAAATTTTTATAACATTTAGACTTATATATTTAAAATAAATACTATAATAACACCGCCTATTCATCTTCTGCAGCATGCAATAATTGCACATACCCTTTTCGTCTTCTCACTCCGCGTCTTCAACTCTCCCGATCACTCTCTGGAACTCTCTTCGGATCTTTCTTTCTCTCTAAATTCTCTTATGTAACTTTTACAACTAGCAACACCCATTGATACACTGACAATCTCAACGGAGGAGCTCAGCTTGGAGGTGAAGTAGGCAGTCGCTCATGAGATCGTTAAGCTTCTTCCTCTTTCAGACCTCTTCGCTTCATTACTTCCATCAAATCTGACTATCCCTCCAACAAGTTTTCTTCTATCACTATCTATCTTTGTTTTTTATTCTTCCCATCCTTTTTTTTATCTCAAAATTATGCATAAAGTCTCAGCTTGTAATTCAGTGTGTGCATTCAAGATTTGTAATTGATCATATCAAATAGTCTTGAAAAAGTAAATTATGTCTAATTAGAATTTCTGTACAACATGTTAATGGAAGTACACATAATTAATAGCAATATTTTCTTTTGCGCTTAATTCCCCATATTTTTTTTATCTAAAAATGTTGAGAAAGTGGCACCGTAACTAACATTACGTTAATACATTGATAATATCTACTCGGAAATATGAAAATCTATTACTCAATTCAGATGTAATTATCGCGTGGACTTTGTTTGGATCGCCGTATTATCAATATAATTGGGATTCCATGTCCTGAAAAGTAAGCTTATGGAATAATTATTTGCAATTAGAAACTGTAGGTAATACATTAATAAGTAAATTAGAATTTAAGCAGGAGCAGCACGAAGATAAAAGAAAACAAAAGAAACTTTGTAATAAATTTCGCATTGAATAATAATTGTACAATATAGTTTAATAAGCATTAGCCAGATTATTAATTATATATAATTAATTATATGTATATTATACTTAAATTATACAATTATATAGAATATTACTTATATATATAGTACTAATACTATATACTTAATTATCTAGTATTATATTTGAATTATATATTTTTATTCGATATTATACAATTTAAATAAATTTTAGTTTTAGATTATATTATCTCATTGTTTTAATTTTAGTTTCCTGCTAAGGGGTTAAGAACTAGTATAATATAGAGATTACAAAGCTCTTCATAACTTTTTTGTTGAATTTGCTTGTGCAAAAAAAATCTAGTTTGACCCATTTTGATATTTGTTTTTGGAATAATTGTATATCAGCCATTCATTTTTAAAATTTTCACAAATTGCTACTATCTCAAAATTTTATATCAGGTATGTTTTACTATTATATAAATATTTTTTCTTGCAGATTTGATTCTGAATAATAAATTTCGATGTTGTCTACAACTTTTATATTCAAAACTTTTTTTTTCCATAAAATATTTGTAAATAGGTATTTTGATGTTCTAAAATTCTAATAGATTAAAATGTAATGCGTTAACCCGCTAAAACTTTAGTCTCAAAGCACCTATTTAGAAGTAAATTTTGAAAAAAAATTGTATACAAAAGAATAAAAATTTTGGTATAATCTACAATTTTGTATTTAAATTTGTTTAAAAAAATATTTTAAAATATAAAAAATAATAGGTTTCAAATGAGGGGCATATTCGTAATATCTTTACCGAGGTAGGAATTATATGTTAGTTTCTCTTTTTTCTTAACTGCGCCCACTTTGATATCCTACATGAGATATCTGTGAGTCAACATAGCTCAAAAACTCTTTGATGCTATTTTCTTAACGAGCACGTACAGTTACATTGCACAATGTTTAAGTTAATTAAAATTAGTTTTTAACCTTGTTTTTTTATATTCTCTACCACTTCATGGTCCAAAACTCTCTTTCTTATCGCCATTCCTAATGTTTAATTATTATTATTTTTTCTTATTATATATTAAAACTTTTGTGTCATCTAAGCTATAAATATAATTAGTTTTGAGATGTGGGTGCAAGAAGGCACAGGAACATGTAATGTTTGTCGTTACACACCAGCTCAGGTAAGATTTGGGCTACAAATGTACTCAAATGAACATCACCTTGCACATCCACATCTTGCTTCTGGAGAAACAGCACAACGCCTTCGTCAAGAAAGAGATTAAATTAGCTTCAACTGACCTATAGATCTTGTTAGCCAATGGTTGGGTTAACTCAATAGGGACAAACATCTAGTTATGATCTAAAGGGTGCAAGCTACATACATTATACATTAGATAAGACTTAGAAAAGCCACTTGTAAGGCATGAAACTTGGAGAGTGCATCTAGACAATGACTCTGGTAGCTATTCTCGTCGCCCGATTGACGGACTTAAATCCTCTGCCCCCACTCTCTATCCCGTCCTCTGTTCCAAACTCTCAAAAATATATTTACAAATATTTTTTGAAAAAAAAAATTAACATGAAAGTTGTAGATCTCATCAAGATCTATAACTTTCATATTAAAAATTTCTCCAAAAAATACTTCTAAAAATGTATTTTTTAGATTCCAAAATATTAACACCTTAACGGATATTAAAACTGCTTTGAAACCCGTTAACACTTTGAGGCTTACAAACACATATTTAAGAGCATTTTTTGAAAAACTTTTTAATATAAAGGTTATAGATCTTAATGAGATCTATAACTTTTATGTTGAAATTTTTTTTAAAAAATACTTGTAAATATGTGTTTTGAGGATTTAGGACAGAAGATGGGATAGAGAGCTGGGGTAGAGGATTTGGACGGGCCTCATCGGAGTCACGACAACGGATGTGAGCACGAGCAAGCAACGATCCGCTTCCGTTCTTATTCGAGATAATCCGAGATCTACTTAGAACATTGCTTACCTTCATATTTAAAATACATGAGAAAAATACATTACTAGATTAAAAAAAAATAAAAAAAAAAAAAAAAAAAACCCACAACAGCTCACATCAATAAATAGCAAAACCATTGTAAGTTCAGAGCAAGGGTTCGTTGAGTTCAGGTCATATACCTAAACAAAAGCAATGCGCATACACAAGTCCGCAACATTTATGTGAAACTAATGCCAGATTTGGTCTTGTATAAACTTGCATTAATTATTTCACTTGTTATTCACTATTGAAGGTTTCTATCATTGCAAGGTTAATATTCATAACAAGTGTGCAAATCTAAACTAGAGCTGAATTAACACATCACTTAGTAAAATATAGATCAATACTGTCCGCAAAGCTATCTAGTACGACGGTTGTACTTTTAAATGGACCGGTTACATTAAATTTTTTTTTTTTTTACAATAATCTTAAAAACAAAAAACATGAACTGAAATATTTTCCAAGTATTTAAATTGTATTTGATCTCTAATAAGAAAATTATGGAGTAGCTTTTGACACGTCTGCGTAAAAAAAAGCTTTTGCTTCATGAGAAGTATTGTCCAAGATACCATCATGGATAAGAAAAAGAAGCAACCATACTTCATAGAAAAATGTTTCTCAGGGCATTTTTCTACTTCTCTGGCAACCTGAAATTGATGAATACCTCACTGATTCAGCCTAATAATTCCTAATATATACATATAAAACTGGGTGATGAAAATCGTTATGTCACGTCGCATTTCGAATAGTTTTTTGTATGCCATGTGGTATTTACTCTTATTCTAAAAAAGCCATGTGGTATTTATATTAATTTATAGGAATTTATAAAATTATGTAACTTTTTTGAAGAATATGAAAGTAACTTATTTGAAAAATATAAAATATATAATATTGCAAATAGATATTTAATTAAAATAATAATTTATAAAAATTATCTAAATACATATATAAAAATTGTATAAAAGTAATATATTATATATTATATATTATGTAATATTAATTTTTTAAATAAAATTTTACCATGTACAAATTTTTTAATCATATACATATACTATTTAACGTCAATTATCAATTTTGTGTATAAAATTTGACATTTCTTCTTACTCTAATAACATAATATGAATAAAATATAATATTATAATAAAAAATGAGATTTATATAAAATTAAAAATATAGAAAATTAATTTTTTTATCATCATTATATATATATATATATGACTTACAACCGTGTATTGTACGGGTGCAAAACTAGTATTCCAATTATGAGTATGTTTGATAGACGTATCTTGGGCACCTCTAAATTAGCTCTAAAGACATATCTAAATTGGCAATTGGAGTCATACCAACTACACATTTTAAATGATGTTTTGAACAAGAATGTTAATTTCCATCTCACTTAGAAATATCACCAAAGGTTCCTTTAGAGCTTACAAAGACAAGTTTTAGTTGAGAATGGTTGGAATTGGGCTGCAAACATCTCTTGGATTGGATTCGAGGATAACCAGGCCCACTTAGATCCAGCCGAGGAAGCCTAAAGAAAGCGCTAACTGCCAGCTAGGAGCACAAATAGTCCAAACCTGCCCCCTTTTTTTTTCTAGCTTTTTCTTTTCTTTTTGGTTAAGGAGTATGGGGCACTTTGTCGTTTAATAAGATACAAGTCCAGAAGTATGAGACAGTGTGTGAGGTCATACAGTACAAAAGGCCCCCAAAAACTTTTTCTGAAATTTTGTTGAAAAAAAAAATTGAATGCTAAAGCTTCAGATTTTAATTTAATCTACAACTTTGATATTGTAATTTTTTTCCTAAATATAATTTAAAACGATTAGCTTGTTTCAATCCAACCATGATGTAGGCTCTACACTATACTTTTTCCATTGCTGCAAATTGAATGTGGCGATAAACATTGTTCAAATAATACCCTACCTGCTGAAAGAAAAAAAGAAGAAAAGAAATAAACAAGCTAACTAAACTGTACATTAAATTTCAAAGAACCAAAAAAGTATAAACAGTATCATATACAGGAAGACTTATCCAGCGCTTGCTGGCTTCTGCTCCTAATGCAAATAGATCCGATCCCCTTAAAATTGACTGAGAAGGGTTCTGGTCTACATGCTTAATTGATTGTAAGAAGGATTCTGGTCTACATGCTTTCATCAGACTAGCTTGTTTAATAAATTTCAACCTGGCATGGCGTTAGAGTAGTATTCTCTGATAACAATGGAAGTACCACAGATGATATCTGCTAGTTCATGCACTAGTAGATCGATGGGGTGCATACAGTGTACTAGAGCACCACATGTGACACAAGTCCCATGCAAGATTGCACTCTGAATGTTAACAGACTCTTCGGCCCAAAATTTTTGGCTGGTTGCAAACCTGCTATGCTCTGAACACAAGTCCCAGTCCATCGATCTTTTCTGGCTTGCCGTTTCCAGTTATCGTGACCTTCTGGGGATCCACCAGCATGAAACTACTTTCACGCTTTCATAAAGCATTTATAAATAGTCTTTTTCATGATGACCCTTGCTTCTCGTTTATGCTTTCCTGTTGGATCACCATCTGGAACGAGCAGACTTGGCATCATCCCACCACGTAATTTTGTAGGTTGGAACACATACCACACACAAATGATACTGAAAGTGGAGACAATCTATGAAGCTATCGAGTCCTCGCTAGCCGCCATCTCCTCTTCAACACGTGCTTGAAGGTCCTCATAGGCTTTCACAGAATTCAATGTAAAATTCTCAATTGCTTCAAAGACCTGCTTCAAGCCCAATTGCAGACTACTTGTTTGGTCTTTATGGCTTTGATGAAGGACTGGGATATCATTCTGACCGGAAACTTGAACTAGTTTCTTATTTAGAGCATCCACAGCTCTCTGCATTGTCTGTGCTTCCTTTTCTCTGGTCTTTATTGCTCTCTCTTTCTCTTTATTTACCATCATTTTCTGGCGCAACTCAATATCACTTTGTTCCCAGATGTGTCTTATATTTGTGGCGAAGGCCTGCATAGCTTGGATTACCTCCTTCTCAGAAATCTTGTCCACAATTTGGGACCAGTGATTACACATAACAAAAATTGGAGGAGCGCCAACTCTACCAGGTGAAAATGGAGCAACACCATCTGCAGTAACTTCAGCCTCCTTGTGAAGGCAGTGTGAAAGCCACTCATTCAAGGATTTGACAAAGCTTTTTTGGGCGTACGTCCAAGAAGAAAAACAGCCAATCCAACGTATCACCTCCAGCTCAAGCTTCATGGCAACATCCATATGATAGTCGCTTAGTTTGCTAGCTGCTGAAATTGAATCTAGATTTTTAGCTCCTGAAATTGCATGACATTGAGTTCGATGACATTCCAACATAACGTTCCACATGTTGACAAACCTACAAAAATATCACAACTTGTACTCATAAGCAGCAAACCCCCAAAGTTTAAAACGATTCCATAAAAAACAAAGAAATGTTAAAGTTCTGTTGCACAGGACAACAAAAAATTGTTTAATCCTACATTGACAAGATTGCAGTCCACTATTTGTAATTAGTGAGTTAACAGCTTAAATCAAAATGGGTAGCAACACAAACCACAATCATCCAAGAATACAAAACTGAGTCACAAAGCAACTTACTGTAGCCTTCTCATAATCACAGAACGTTTGAGTAGGTAGCAGGTATATTATTCACAAGCAAAACTGTAAATTTTGTTATATTCATGCATTCATACAGGTCAACCAATGCCAGTGCTGAACCTGGTCATGTCATACTGGCAATTTGCAGTGCTAGTATCAATTAATTTTCAATTATTGTGGGGAAATTCTACTCAACCAGCCCACTATTGTGCATCTATCGTAACAGATAACGGGTGGTATAGACCCGTGGTCCACCTAGACAACCTACGGGTGCTAGTATCAATTGAAGAAAAGAAAGTATACAAGTTAATTTTAAATCTCTCTTTTCAACTTCTGCATGAACTGCCTATCTATACATGCTTCAGGGATTCATCTGGGGCTTATTACAAATCCAAAATTTCCAAAACATGCCATTTGGCCCGGACTGACCTACAAGATTCTATTCCCACAATAAATGAAAGACGCTAATGTCACTGCCTCCACAGATATTCGGTAAAGTTTTGGATGGCTACAAATTTTTCCTCAGCATTTGAAAGAATCTTTTACATTAAGGACAAACAATATAATTGACACAAAGAATTGATGTCGAGAATACAAGGTTACACTTGATGCTTAGAATATATATATATATATATATATATATATATATTGAATTTTAGCGCCACTTTTCCAGAACAAACCTTTCATTCTACAGTTTGCAGTCGATAATATCATATGAACTACGGACATACACACGCAGAACATGTTTATATATATATATATATATATATAGGTTTTTCTTTTTCAAATAGTAACCAGCAGCACTATAAAATTTCTAGCAAGGTATATTCGTTGTGAAAGAAGAATACATGAGCGTGAGGATGTATTAAAAAATACACAAAGAAAGCTACATATGCTAAGCACACACAACATTTCAAACTTTGTACTGTCACAAAGAAAAGACTAAAAGAAGAATCTGGTTGAGAATTTTGAGATAAGCATATGCAAAGGATCCAAGAAAATTATTTGAAAGCAAGGCAATGTAGGAATGTAAGATACAAATAATGGTCAAATTGAATAGCTTCCCATGTAGAAATCTAGGAACTATTCGTCTAATAACTGTAACCACATACAAGAGACCCTAATTAAAGAAAAAGAAGGTGGTGATGATGAGAGATAGAGAGAGAGGGACAACAACAGAAACAGCAATACACAGAAGGAGAGGGAGGTGACAATGAAACAGGAGCGGCACTACATACCCTTGAATAAGTTTAACGAGTAGTGGCAACAGCTCATCATCCCTGAGCTTGTTTATCTTCCGTGATATGGAATCGATAACTTGAATAGCTATTCTTATCTTTGACGACAGCTTCTTAATCTTAGCTTGGGTTGCATCAAGTTTGTAGGCCTCTGCCCCCTTCTCATCCAAGTGCTTCAGCCTTTTGCATTGCCTTTCATGATCTACCCGCATAGTCTCTTCTACCTGTAAAAACCGCAGCACATAAACCCCAGAAATCACTTAACTAATGACATGGTTATGTAGTTCCAGTGCTGTTAATCCTTGTCAACCGAGTCAATGCCTTCGACGTAAATCTAGTACAGAAGAACATAAAAGGTTTTAAAGCCAAGAAAGAGTCAACTTAAGTAAGGAAATTCATCGATAAAACCCCAGAAACTTCAATAAAATGTGTATACAAGACATATAACTAGCAGATCATGGCTAAGCTAAAAGCATATGAAAATTAAAGGAATTGAACAGCAGCAGGTTTGAAGTGCAAGAAAATTCCCTGGAGAAAATGAGGATCACATGCCAAAATGAATATCATAACAGTAACAAGCCAAAGAACTTGAGGGATCACAAAAACTCAAAGCGAGAAATGCAGCATTAGGTTACACTACCAGTGATGTAGATATATTACCTCGAAAGAGCTCACAAGACAGTAACTTTTTGCATTCAACCTACAGATTCTACTACTTGAACCAAACAAGCAAGGCAAAATGTAGTGTTAATAAACCCAGCGCATGCTTACCAGAATTTCCTCATAGAGCTTGCACTCCCAAATGTGCAACTTCTGTAGACTCGAAGACAGGCTTCCAACACCAGCGACCTTGTCTTCCTCGAAGTCCACAAAATCCAAATCTTCCGATGTGGACGGAGTTAGCATGCATATCATTTTCATGGCTGCTCAAACAACAAAATCACCACATCAAAATCCATGAACTCCATCACATACTTATTCCCTGATATGAAAACAAAATGAGAAAGTAAGAACCTTGGTAAATAGAGCTCCTTCTGTGGTACGGGAGCTTTCCCACCTCGAGCAGCTTCGACAACTCACCTGCAGTATCTGACGCTCGCTGAAATTGTACCTTAATCTCTAAGGCGATTTCAGAAGCACCATGGTAAGTTCTAGCCGCCACAGCTGTCACACTACGCTGTTCCATCGGCCTTCTGATATCATCGCCCACCACATTCTTGTCCACAACCACGTCGGCATCAAATTCTGCCGGCTTGCTTGACTCCGCAGATTGCCGTTTATGCTCCAAATCCTGGGCGAAATCGTCATCTTTCTCATCCTTAGGCATGGTTGCGGAGGACGAAGCTACGTAAGCATCTTTGACGACCTCTTTGTCTTGGTCCTCGTCTTCGAGTTCCGGGATGCCCTCTTCTTCTCGAACCTCCTTGGAGCTCCTGCTGGAAGTGTAAGCAGCCCGCTGGTAATAGCTTCCGTAATCGAAAGGGTCGAGGAAGTCCCACGTGGAGGTTCGAGGAGGCGAGGGCATTGGAGGTGGCGATTTCTGTTTAGATGGCGGCGATGAGCCGGATGCGGAGCGCGGCGGCGAGGCCATAATTGGATTAGGCGGAGGCGGATTGGAACCAAAGAATCCACCAAAGCTAGAATAATTGTAAGGATAATTAGAATTATAATTTTGATTGTTAGGATAGAAGGAGTACGGGGGCGGAGGGGGAGAGGAGGAGGAGGAGGGATCGCCGGAGTATTGGTAGGCAAGCTCAGGACTCTGCGGTCGCTGCCCATACGCAACCGAAGAGGCAGCGGGATGGTTGCGGGCGTAGTGGATAGTTGCACTGGTGCCGGCGGTGGGTCCGATTGGCTCACCGGGCTCAGGATGGAGATGGTGGTGGAGCGGCGAATCATCGGAATCATCGGAGTCATCCGAGTCATCGTCGGAGTGGAAGTGAATGTGCGAGCCTGATTGGGAGTGGGAATGGTGATGCTGAGGGGGAGGAGAGGGAGTGAGCGGCGGCATGGGGTCACCCTTGCGCTGAGCAGGGAGGTTAAGAACCGGTGAGGGGGCCGGCGGGGGGATCGAGGCGCTGGAGTCGAGGAAGGCATGGAGAGCGGCGCCAATGGCGCAGAGGGAGTTGCTGTAGTCGTGGTGAGCGTCGGCGAGCGCGTAGCGGAAGTGGATGGCGGAAGAGAGATGCTGAGTGCGGTTGCGGCACAGCTCCACCGCCGGCAGGTCGTTCAGCTTCGACCCGCCGCACCCCATCCACTAACAAAAAAGAAAAACAATATAAATTAACAGCGGTTAGGAAAATGGATTGAGTTATGAGTGTGTTTCTGGAGGGGATGAGGAGCTCAGAAATCACATCATGAAGAAGGGATTAGCAGATGCCGATTAGATCTAGTGCCGAGAGAGAGAGAGAGAGAGAGAGAGAGAGAGAGAGAGAGAGAAGGAGAGAGGAAGAAAGGGAGGGGAATCTTGCTCTTTTGGTGGGGGTGCCAGCAGGGGAGAGGCTCGTCGGGATGCAGGGAAATAACCATGGTGGCTACTATAGTACAGAATGTGAAAAAAAAAAAGAAATTATATATGCGAATTGTTGGAATATTGTTGAGGATTAGTTAATATATATTTTTTGGAGGCAGTAACAAAATAGCAATTAAAAGAAGAGAAAGAGAAAAGAGACCTGAGGGGGAGACGTTAGAATTTACAAGTAAGATAGGGTGTGCGCGACTGCGCGTGCGCGCCCCCAGCGTGCGTTGACGGGTGTCGCCGCCGTCGTGGACGCAAATATTCTTCAAAATTCCTGAATTCAGTCGGTTTCCTTTCGAAGCATAAAACTTGGACACGGCTTTGTGAACCTGATGCGAACGTTCCTGATAGCGTTTGCCCGGACTTGGAAAGGAGGAAGCGGAAGAATCAGACTTACAACTGAGACCACCTGCTTCTCTTTCATATCTATCTGCTCGGTTGTTGATTAGAATGCTGCCAGCTTTGAATTGAACCAACCAGTTCAACTTGAAACGATCATTGGTTGAATCGGGTTCGCTAAAACTCAACTTGTTTATGGCTAAATCTACCGGCATTGAATGCTTAAGCATAAAGTATATATATTTTATCATATAATATTCAAATATAAAATTTATTTTTATAGAAAATATTAAAGTATAAAACGTTAAAATATATCAGTACTTCTTATACTCCTTAACCCTATTTTGTATCTATTCCAAATTCTTGCATTATAATATCCAAATTCTATAACTATTCTTGGTGGAAAAGTTAGAATCAGATGATATTACTCAATAGTAATGTTGTATATATATTCTTTATGGCCTCAAAATTCTCTACAACTTACATACTTCTGTTTCTCTTGACATAGTAAGTACATGAGATATTGTTACATTACTTGGCTCATTAAAAAATTTTAATATGAGTAAGCTCTGTAACTTTATGCACTAAGAGAATCCCATGCATCCATTCATCTGAATACATAATAATATATATCTCAATTGCGCAAATTGTAGTAGTAAGAGCTGATTATTTAAGAACTTGATAAATTTTATTTGATATTTAAAATTATATCAAATAAGTCAATAAAAATTTAATTAGCAAATTAAGTAATTTGTACTGAACCAACAAACGTTCCATATTTGAGAGTATAGGAATCCAATTCCCAATCAGAAGGACGGTTTAATGGAGATAAACTCGAAACTGAGCTTAAAGATAATGGGCGCAATAATGGTGAAGCTAATGCTGGTGGTGAGTCAGCCAATAAGGGCGGTTTAATGGAGTAGTACTAACAATGGGGTCGCCTACCTGCCTTTTGAATGACATAATCTGTTACTCGATCTTATCTTATCATTTTTGTCCAATATAATACAAAGTTTATGCAGAGTTTATATATTATTATTACAACACAGTGAATAATAGTAAAGATTTTTATCTTAACTAAATTTGATGGGTGGCACGTGCTTGTGGTGGACGTGGTGTGACTCGAATGGTCGGGTGGCACCAGAATGTCCAACTCCTCGGCCCTTGGACGCTTCTGCTTTTATTTCTTTCCACCTTTTTGCATGAAATGTGTGGAGAATGTCCCCATTATGTTAGCCTCCCTTTATGTCAGCCTTAAAAACCAAAAATTATATTATTATTATTATTATTATCTATAACTGCTGATGCTCAAGATAAAAAATACTGCTTCCTCTTTTACTTTTGAAAAAGAAAACGGATAATTCCATCAGCCCCCTATTTTCAAAAGATATTTTGAAAAAAATCAGCTCCTAAAAATATATTTTCAGAGGTTGATCCGGTAAATTTAAAGAAACGGAGGCTGATATGAAATTATCCCAAAAGAAAATATAGAAGTCACTTAACATTGAGGTGTTGCAAAGAAAAGTTTACAAAATTATGTTTAGCCATTACCAACCCTGTACTCATTATTATTCAATTCAATGTTGTACGTAAGTACAAAAAGAAGAGAATTTGTTATTAACAAGACCGGAGATCTAATTAGCTCGCATAAACTATCATTTGTAGGGGTGTTGGAACGGCTCATAGTGGAGCGGAAACCAAATATGGTCCTTAATGCGGACTTCAAACTAAAACCAAGGTCTGAACCACGGATTGTGGACCATACTGAAATCCAAATAGTCCGGGCTGGATCCAACCTGTTAAAAGTCTGACATAATTAGCATGACTGGACTAGCTAAATATTAGACCGCACCGGTTGAATTTAAAAATTAATTTTATTTAAAAATAAATAAAATAAGTATATAATAGTAAAAAATATACATAACTGTAAAAATTGATATCTTTTAACTGAAAATTACATAGAAATAATAATTAAAAAAAAAACTAGTCGTTCATCCGATCTTTAGTCTTAACGGGTACGAGACTGACCGTATGGAAGACATCTATGGTTCCTTGGTTTGGACCAGGGACCAAACCGAACTAGGTCTGATCCATCGGATTAGCAGCACCAAATGGACGTTCAGTCAGTTTGATTCAGTTTTTCGGTCCGAACCGTTATATGATCACTCCTAATCACCTGCAAGAAAATGCGTACTCTTAAAGATTAAATGGTAGAGAAGTTTTGATTTTTCGTATGAATGATGTATCCAGCATTACTAATGGTTCATTGACATGTATCTAAGCAAAATCTATAATGAAAATTCGCATTTATACAAATCAATGTTAAAACGAAACGAATGAATTAACCAACTATTGAGCAGATGCTAGCAATAAAGCATCAGGAAGAAGATTATGATGTTTCTAATCATTTTCACATATCTTGGAAAAGTTTCTAACCAGTTACTGCTGCAGGGGACATTTATTTAGCTTCAGGGGAATTGAATCAGATCAGTCTATGCAGGACCCAATAACATTGTGGTCCAGAGTCTAGGCTACATTGTAGGTCTCCATGTGTATTTAGTTGATAACCAGCCAACTAACTTACCTGAAATAGCAACATTTTTCTTTATTTTATTTTTCCTACTTTATACATGTTCTTAAGAGTTAAATACTCTTATAAGTCACAGGCAGGTTGGAAAATTCCAAGTTAGGTGCAGTCTGAATTTAATAAAAAGTTAGCGACTATTATATACCGCATGCTATTTTATAGCCATGCAATATGGATTCGAGTGCAATTCAGTACTTAGGGACGGCAGGTCTGTAAATGGAAGGATTGTTTAGACGGTGACTTCTGGATATTTAATTAACAATCAAGAGTTTATCCTTTGCCTTCATTGGTGGAACTACAAAGCGTCAACGAGAGAAAAGGAAATAATATCGACTGTTGAGCTATTCTATTATAAATGAACGGAATTATAAATAGAAAATTTTGAGTTGGTCTAACCTCATTGCATATAATTTTTTAAACATCTAGTTAGCTTTTTTTTTTTTTTTTTTTTTTCTGTTATCTACAAGTATAGATAGTCTAATCACTATGATTCTTATTACTTAGAGTTGTACAGTATTATGTTTATCATCCTTGTTTGTATTATTCCCGCCATCCATAGGCGATGAGGAACTATGAGAATAAGTGCATTTTTTATTCTCAGGATAGGTGCAAAAGGATGGGGGTAGATGTGGAAGTGTGTTTACTAAGATGATCAACGAAGTGCTCGATACGGCATACACATAACTCATTTCTAAGTTTTCAAGCTCAAAACTAAATAATATCTTGTTTAAAAAAAACCATTCCTTTCTAGGATAAGCTGTGTATAATTATTGGCTCAAAATCTAAAAAATTTTGTTATACTCACTCAAAAAATCATACAATAAACCACATATTATACGTGGCAACATCAGAACTAAATACCACAATAGATATAGTTGTAATTTTGATAATTGATACGGATCACGAGAAATGTACAAATCACGAGACGAATAAGTGGTGAATTAAGATTAATTGTGCATAGTATAATGTGTGATTTATTGGGGTGAGTAGTTTTTTTTTAAATCTAAATTGCCATGTTGGCAAAAGGCTGATTTTATTTTATTTTATATTTTATATTTTATTTTATTTTTGAGAACTCAAAAGACTGAATTTTATCACTTTACAGATGGACAAAGCAGAAACACACAACAGTCTACCCGCTGTAATTTTGAATGTTGATAAGATCATGATGACTCACCACCAAGCGGGTCTGTTTTCCACAGCCGTCTACGTTCGACTCGTTGATTCTTCGTATTTGTTACACTCCTGTGACGATTAGTTTCATGTCCATAACATAGATTGTGGGTACGTAGTGGATCTAGACTTTGTTTTCAGAGATGCCATTTTTTGGAGGAGCATCAATGAGAGTGCCATGCACTTCAATATCGGCCCTTTGTTGGTCATTCTCCGGGGAAAAAAGGAAGAAAATGGACTTTTTTTTTTGAGAAATAATGGACACAGGTTGAACACTGATCGAGTTTGAGAAACTAATTAGTTGATGTAAGATAGGCCCATAAACAGATGAGTGACGCTAGATCTTCCAAAATTTCCCCCAAGTTTTTGAATTTATAATTTGGTTTATTATAATAAAAAGATGATATTTATCTTTTCAACCGATTCACTAAAAAATTTACTAATCAGTATAATTAAAAAAAAAAAATAAATTTTATAAATATTTTCTAAAATAAATTTGAAATAAAATTATACATTTTGATAAAATATATATTTCAAAAAAGTATTTCTAAATAATCGTTATATAACGGTTTTTAAAAATAGTTTTAAAATTCGTTTTGAATTCGTTAAAACTTTGAAATACATAATATTTATTTAAAAATTTTAATTATAAAAATTATACATCTTATAAAAATTTATAATTTTTATTTTTTTTTTAAAAAAATATTTTGATTCATAGATTGGTAAATCTTTTGCTACTTCCTGCCGCAGCCATAATAAATTATGCACTAGCATTTGTGACAAAATTGCTAGCGTTAGCATCTAAAATTAGATTCCACCTCCAAGAAGAAGCAAACGAGAGAAATCGAATCACTTTGGAGAATTTCATTAACACGTGTCAAGGCGTCAAATGTTTACGTTGGAGGGGGTCACAACTAATATGAATTCTGGAATACCGACAATTTAAGAAAACTAACCCTTCAGCTTTTCGAAGTACTAGATTCATTAGACAAGAAATCATGCGTTACACTCCTCTTATTATATTATATATATATATATTCGATACGGCATGAACTTAGTCCGCCGGTTTTTCTACAAATAAAGAGAAGAACTCTTCAAATTTAGTCATAGAAAGTTTTAGAAAAAAATAGAGAGTAAACGGAATTTCGATTCTCGAGCAAACTGAAAGAGAAATTGTGAGTGAACGTTATATTTCACAATCGTCTTTTCATGTAGTGTATCATTTTTCGCTGACCATGTACAATTCGTAATTTTGTCTCGGCCCGAGCCGAAAAATTCACGTAAAAAAGATCAATTATTCTGTGTGATTGCTCGGCTCTTTCTAACCATCTCTGTATTCGAACGTTAACGACATCGATCGAGTTGGAGCAAGATTGATATTTACCCGGCATGCTTATATTTAAAAAAAGTAGAGTAATTTTGTCTTCTTTTAATATAATAGCTTCTCGGCACAATGCTAATGCGAATGTCCATATCCATGTCATCATAATAACCATCTATTTTGTACTTTTTTTTATAATAATAGTTAAAAACATTTTAAACTACCAAACTATAAATTAATGCAAGTTTTTCAACTTTGTTTTGATGCAATACACATCCTTATACCAACCAAAATCTGGACAATCTGGATTCACTATCTAAACAATTATAATTAGCAACAGTGTTTAAATGTATATATATTAATCTTTTTGTATTATCTACTGTCCGTCATTGTAGATCACAGAGGGTAACATAAATTTCTCATTAAATATGGAAATGCAATTGTGTAAGCTGGGATTCTTTTCGTCCACCTTAAATATTTGTGTTGACAAATGCATATTCACAACATATTGTCACGGAGTATGTATCTATACGACCTTCGATCGTTTACTTGGCACTAAGATTTCTCGTTGCTCCAGAATAGTTCATAATAGACCCTCTATTGCGTCGATTACGTGATTGCACAGAATAGTTCATAATTCTCCTTTTTATTCATCTTAAATGTCCATAGTAAACCACAATCTATGTCATAATGTGTTAGGTCAGAACTTAGAGACCATTATCCCCACACGTTTTCTTAAAGCATTGGGTAAGGGAGGATGAGATGCACAAGAAATATGATAGGTTAAGGTCATATAGTCATAACTAATTGGGTTTTTGCATAATCGAACAACTCATGTTTGCATCTTACACATTTTGACCTTCTAGTTTTAACCATTTCAAGTCATACAAGTATACAGCTTGAAAACAGGCTAAACGGGCAATCATAAACCAAAGTTGAAATGATTATGTCGAAGTAGGCTATAGCACTTCGTTGTAACACCTCTTTTTCCCTTGGTCACAAATACTTCATCTGTTATAAAATCAAAATAATACTAATAGAAAAAGATTAACAACAAAGAAGATCCAATACACTGACATATATAAAAAATTCCAAAATCCACAAAAAAAAGTCACCGGGAGAGTATGATAGAAATCATTATTAAAAAAAAAGAAAAAAAAAGATTAAAAGAAATCATTTGTCACCTAATCTCAATCTAACTTTGACAAAATAACTCTTAATCTCTCAAGAATATAAATACGCATGACTCACTTTACGTTATATGATCTCAAGCAGGCTATTTATAGCCATATCCTTTTCCTAAATCATGAAAACATCAAGAATATCCAAGGATATAATTGCCAAAATATACTTTGGTCAACTATAACACATACTTCTCCAAAAATCCATATTTTTTGATCAGTAAGATTTCTTGAATTAGTTGCTAAAAAATGTAAAAAAATTCAATAAATCTTCACATTGGATTATTTTGCCATAACTAATTTCTCCCATTCAGCAACCTTTTCTCCCTATGGCTCACGGAAATCACTTCGAAGGAACACACAAACTCAAACTGCACCCAAGTCCACAATCAGAACCACCTGTATCCGCAGAACTCAAATACGAGATAGCTTTGACAGCACCCGCTCTGTGTATCCTACTTTCAACATCTCGAACGTAAGTCCACATGATTGCATTTCATAGAACTTTACTTTCAATGATGTTTCCAAACAACAGATAGAAGTTTCTACCACACTTCTCTTCCACAATCACTAGCTTCGGATCACACGTCACCTTTAGAACTTCTAGTCGGGCTAAGAAACTCCACCTGCTAGAGTCAAGCACACCTAATAATATTAGATTCCTTCGCAATCACGGCGCATACTAGACACCACCTAATGTGCGAACTGTTCCATCATACATCCGTATCTTCACTGTTCTAATCCCGGTCACCTTAGATACGACGCCATCATCTAACCGAGCGAGTTCTCCCTTCTTGGTTTTAAAGGAAGCAAACCATTTCTTTCTAGAACAAACATGGAACGAATATCTATACCAATTAATATGTTAACCTTCTTTAACAATGAGAATATCTCCGTCACCACCATGAGTTGGGTCCACAACTAGCAAAGAAGTACTTTCTATTTAAGTAGGATTTCGACATTTTGTTTTCTTCACATGACATTCTTCCTTTCAATCCTAACATATGACATTGGATTTTAGGTTTCTTCGCACCGTTTCTTTTAGCCTTCATTTTCCACAAATATACTCCACCGCTGCTAATACTGAAAAGTCTTCCTTGATGGTTGGCTTTTTCAAAATCAAGAGCGCCGAAGTCACCTCCTCCATCTTCAAAGTCGCATTCCCATAGCACATTATGCTCACATCGTAAAAACACAGAACAGATGTTAACAAAGTCATCGCCTGATCTTCATCTTCAATAGTTTTATCTATATACTCACAAGAGATCTTACAGAAGTTTATTGAAGACATTCAAGTGAGCTATAAATAATGCACCGTCCTTCATACGAAGACAGTATAACTAGAGAAATTATTTATTTCGGAGACCTTCGAGATTTATAATTTTTCTAATTTGTCCCACATATTCGAAGCCATCTTTACTTCTGCAAGGTTGTAGATCACCTAAGCATAAGAGAATAGCGCTTGATGCCTTCACATTAAGCTCCTCCCGATCATCTTTATTCATGTCATCAGACGTTCCCTCTTTACTAATCGCCTTATGCAGCCACTGGTGCACTAATTAGGCCTTGAGCATTTTCTATCGTATTCCGAAGTTCTGTGGACCATTGATTTTCTCCACATTGAATCTCGACATCTTGATCTCATTTGACATACATCGCCCAGATTCCTAATATAATTAAGATAAAGCTAGCAAAAAAGGATGAACAACAAGGAAGAGCCAAGACAACGATGTACGTGAAAAATTCCAAAATCGGAAAAAAAAACTACGGGAGTGTCCGAAAAAAATCACTAAGCCGAGAAAGAGTTTACAAGAAATCAAACCACCTCACCCAATCTCAATCTCACCTTGGCCCTCAATATCTCAAGAATGGAAAGAGACACGACTCACTCCGACATTACACGATCTCATGCAGGCTAAAACCCTATCCTCCAATTGTCGTCTTTGCATATATTTTAGAAAAATCCTAACAGGTCTATTTAAAGCCATATCTTTTTCCAAGACCTTGAAAATATTCCAGAAATTGGAAGAGATATACTTGTCAAAATATATACTTTGGTCAACTGTAGCACTCTCCAAAAATCCATGTTTTCTTGATCAACTAAGATTTTCTTGAATTAGTTGCTAAAAATAAACAAAAAATTCAGACATCATCCCTCTATAAGGGATTGATAAGGACATATATGGCATCAAAAATATTTTTTGTCTATACAATAAATCTCAAAGTTGAAAGAAATCACTTGTAACCAAGAGGAAAGCAAAACATACATAATTTGCAAAAAATACATCGCTGCTAAGTAGAACGACGCAGTTTTGCTATATAATTTGTTTAGATGTTTATCGTAAAGGGTTAGTATGGTTGGATGTTACCTCCTACCAATCACTTAGATTGTGATTCATTGTAATTTGTTTAGTCATCAATTAATTCAGATTTTCTTAGGTAAATAGGACTGGATTTGTTGGTAACTAAACTGAGAATCATTTGTTATTATTTACATTCAGTAATAAAAATTGGAAGTTTCAGTCTTTACATTTCACCCGGTATGACGGGTTCATGTTAAAGGTTAAAAAAGTATAATTTGCAAAAATTATTTTATGATGCTGTAACAGTTTTGGGTTTAGTAAAAATTTTCTAATTAGCGCCTCTCTTTCCTCCTAAATCTTCAGCGTTAATCTCCTAACGTTCATCTATACTTTATGTACTACACCAAATCCTGCAATACAGCTAAAGGTGGAGAGAAAAGACATTTGGCAACATTCTCATAATGGACCCTTTATTGCGTCGATTAGGTGATTGCAAGTTAATTTTTTGTTTTCCTACATAGAGTAGTTCCAAATTCTCCTATTTATTCTTCTTAAATGTCCATAATAAATCACAATGTATGTCATATGTATTAGGTAAAAACTTAGAGGCCACTAACCCCACACGTTTCCTTAAAGCATTAGGTGAGGGAGATGAGATGCACAAGATATCATAGGTTAAGGTTATATAGAGTCATAACTAATTGGGTTTTTGCATAATCGGGCAACTCACGCTTACATCTCACACATTTTGCTCTTCTTGTTGCAGCAGGTCCTTTTCAACCCTTGCAAGTCAGAGTACTGATCCCCTAGGGTCGACTGCACCGTATTATTGTGCAGTCGACCCTATATACGCGTAAAAATACGTATTTTTTTTGTAAAAATTTTCAACATAAAAATTGTAGATCTTGATAAAACAAACAACTTTTATATTGAAATTGTTTTCAAAAAATACTTCTAAATAGGTATTTTGAGGCTCGGAAGCTTAACGGGTTCTACAAATTTATTTCGAAACCCGTTAAGCTTCAGAATTCCAAAACACCTATTTAGAAATATTATTTGAAAAAATTTTCAACATTAAAGCTTTATATTTAATTAAGATTTATAACTTTCATGTTAAAATTTTTTACAAAAAATAAACACAGATTGGAGTTTTAGGGGATCGGTTTCGTTCAAGTCATACAAGTATAAAACTTGAAAACAAGGCAAACGGCCAATCATAAACCAAAGATGAAATGTTTATGTCCAAGTAGGCTATATCACTTTGCTGTAGCACCCCTTTTTTCCTTAGTCACTGAGGGATCTTAGACATGCGTTCTACCATAAGTAGAATTCCGGAATAACTTGATTGCGAATAGAATTGAATCATTGTGCTTCTACTCATATTCGACGGTGCGACTATGGCGAGGTCCAACGATCTCTCTAATAACGATAATCGCTACTATAGTAATCTTCTTGGTAGACTCTTCAAGTACTATAGCTTATATTCTTAAATGACTTAGTCTTTGAATGTTCATCAAGCATATTTATATTATTGATTTGTCATAGATCTTGGTTGGATGCTTGTAAACATTTGGCTTAACTCAAATATCAACATTCACAAACACTTCATCCCTTTCATAAAGGATTGATAAGGAAATCAATGGTATCAAACTATGTTTAGTCTATATAATAAATCTCAAAGTTGAAAAAACTCACTAGTAACCATGTAAAAAGCAAACATACATAATTTGCAAATTTTATTTTATGATGCTGAGGTATTTTCGAGTTTACAAAATACTTTTCTAATTAGCCCATCTCTCTTTCTTCTCAACCTTCACCGGTAATCTCCTAACATTGATATTTACTCTGTATAGTATAACAAATCCTATAATACAATTACGGTGTGTTTGGAGGAGGAGAAAGGGGAGGGAAATAAATGTGGTGGAAAGAAAATGGTGGAAAAAAACAAAAAAAATTCTTTCCCAAGTTTGAGAAAGGAGGGGAAAGGAATTGGGTGGGAGTGGGGCTGGACAAATTTTCCCTGGGCCCCATCAATTTTCATTCAATCCAAAGAAGAAAAAAGAGAGAAAGAGAGAGGGGGAAAAGCACTCCGACTGTTGCGATTGCTCTGCCAACTGCCGATGCACGGACACCGCTGCCATAACCATCAACGAGCTATCCGTCGCCTCCGCCATAATTGTCAGCGCATTGTCTAACGCACGGAATATGTCCCACTCCCTATCACGAGGCTATGAAATTCGTCGCCGCCGCTAAGGTTCGCCTTCCGCATCCCCACTAGCGTTCATCGCCTTCCGGATGTAAAACAATTCTATCTTTTTTTTCTTATTTTTATTCCTTTTTTTTTTCTCTCATCCAAATATAGTGTTAAAGGTGGAGAGAAAAGAGAAGCAAAGTTAGGAGGAAATGATCCTATCTATTATTGTTTGACATCCCCAGGAGCCCGATCTTCGTCAGTAATAGAATTGGTTAAAGAGAGCGGATCGTCTGTGTAAGCCACAGGTGATTCGCCTGTGGCTTGAATTCGAACCGTCCGATTGTCGTGCACGTATTACAAAATTTTATATAAAATTTTTGTCGATTTATTTGACCTATTTTTAAGTATTTTTACGTAAAATATTGAATTAGAAAGTTGTACATTTTGATATTCTATACAACTTTGTAATTGAATTTTTTTTTAAAAAGTAAATAATATTCCATAAGATAATCAAAATTTTTATTATCTTTTTAGGATATTATTTACTACGACTTTACAATTGAAATCTGATATAACCCCGATCTGGACCGCCACGTGTCA
>MJHO01000274.1:78441-89494 GCA_002076135.1 Xerophyta viscosa
TAATTTTCATAAAGTTTTTTTTCTAAAAAGTTCTCCCGGATTTTTTTTTTAAAACTTGGATTGGTGAATTTTTTGGAGGACTATTGTTTCTCTTTCTATACATTTTTACTTCGTGGTTTACAAATTTTATATTAAATTATTTCTAAAAATACTTCCAATCTTTTTAATAAGTTAGATTGATGGATTTTTTGGAGACTAGTATTACTCTTTTTAAAATATTTTAACTCGTACTGTCGATTGCAGCCCATCAGCAAATCCGCTCGTACATGTATTATTTGCAAGCTCTATGGTTTGGGCTGTCAGACTAGGAAGAGGTGGGCTCTATGAGCCCTTAAATTCCTGACATTTAAAAAAAAAAAAAAAAATTTCTTTTTATACCAACTTGATTGGTTACTAAAGAGAAAGTTGAAGAGGAAAAATGGGAAAAGCTACACTTGCAATTTGATAGCCAATTTTTCGCGGTCAGAATTAACCCGCACGCAAAGGGAGATGCGGCAGCAAAAAGCCTGCAATGTCCAAACCCATCGTTATCAAATTGACGGAGATGATAAGAAACCTAACGGCTGTGATCGTCTCCTGGTATCCCGTCGCCCAACGTGCTCATAAAGTCTCCATCAATAATATTTTTTTCTGGGCGGAATCTGGAAAGCGACTACTATCCGACCAATCTAACCCTACCTAAATGACCGTACTGCCCTCACCAACCTCCTCCCATGTGACTGCACGCTTCTTCTTTGTCCGCAATGCAGATAGCTCTCGTTAAGGGCATAATTGTCCTTGAACAACACCCTGGAAAACTAGGTTGCAAAGTTAGTATTAATTCTACAGCAAGTTATTTAACATAATAACATTCTTACGTATTGCAGTGAGTAGGGATGAAAACGAGCCGAGCTGCTCACGAATAATTCGGATTCGAACTCGTTTAAATTCGGTTTGAACTCGAGTATTATCAGAGTAGAGCACGGATTCAAGCTCGAATAATTAAACGAGCCGAGCCTGAGCATCGTATTGCTCGGTTTAGACTCGTGAGCCTAAACGATCTTTTTCTATTTTATTTAAGATTTTTTATAATAAAATTATTCAAAGCGAGTTCAAAGTTCGAGCTCGGACTCGAGCTTGATTTATGATACCGCCTGGAATTTAGCACGGACACGTGGCGACCCCGGAGGCTCAGCCGACCTCGGGACCACCGGATGTGCGTAAGTCAAGACATTATGGGGAGGTGACCTCTGGACCCAGAGGTCGGCGTCGATAGACCGAGACCGAGCTCGGGTTGGAGCCGAGGTCGACCTTGGCACTGACCGGAGTGACCTAGCTCGGCTGACCACGGTTATATAGGTTTCACGCGAAGGTGGAGGAAAGCCCTTCGACACCTAAGACCCGACTCGGCGGACCGGCCGAGGTCCTGTCCAACGGACCGAGGTCGACCCCGACAGCACCGACCGCATTAAAGACCATTTAATGCTTGCGTTCAATGCGCGTGTCAGAGACGCCGACTACGTCAGGCGGCATTAAGTGTGACTAGCGGCGGACATGACAGCTGCAGAGCTGCGACCTACGAACCGTAGCCGGCAAAACAGCATTTCGACTGGCAGGGAAACATGTGACGGCGAGAAGCCGACAGGGAGCTGGTATCGACGTGGTCAATCCGAGCCGCAGAAGCTTACTTCATCCTGACCGTCCCAGCTCGACAGTCTTGCCTATAAATAGAGGATGAGATCATACAGGGAGGGGGTTGGACCTCTGATAGAAAAATCTCTTGTAACCACTAGAGAGAGAGCGAGAGAGAGAGAGAGAAAGAGAACTTGTAAACATCTTAATCTCACATTAATATCAACTCAGGCGCCGGCGATCTTTAGTCGCCGGCACGTGGTTTTTCACCTCGGAGAACATCCTGGGGTTTTCCACGCTAAGATTCCTCTTGTCTCTCCTCACCCGACCTCTTTCTACGCACTCTTAACTCATCCGCGTCATCGTCGAAAGCGTCGCAACGTAACCCGATCGCGAATCGCGTGATCAATTTAATTCATATAATTGAGTCGAGCTCGGCTCGATTCAACTTAAACTCGGCTTAGTTGATACAATCGAGTCGAACTCGAATCGAGTTCGAGCTTGAAATTTTTTGAGTTGAGTAGAGTTCGAGCGCAGCTTCTGAAACTCGTCTAACTCGAGCTCGAGTTCCTTAGTAGTACTCGACTCGAACTCAGCTCGTTTTCACCCTTAGTGGTGAGTAAGAGACATGTATGCAGGTGATCCTAGCTAGCAATGACTCGTGTGGCACATATGGTGAGGTTGTTTAACTGTTGGACTGCATGCGCAAGTGTCATGGTCCTTTTTACCGGCTTTAGTTGTTTAGAGTGGTCATAACTGGCTTGGGAATAATTTTGGTGATTTTAGATTGTACATGGATCCATTTGGGCAAGCTCATCGGATTTTGGTCTAATTAGAATTTACTACGGCTGTCGATAATTATATAATCCTAACATGCATGCTAATATATAGAAAACACATAGTTATCTGGAATACTTTATAATAGTGCGAAAATAGATATGCGCTCTCACTATCTCCAGTATTCCTTGGTGCGTTGGTTCCTATAGAGGTCTCGCTATCTCCGAGAGCAGCTACGCGAGTCGTTCTCACAGTACTCTCTAGATCATTGGAGTTGTGATAATCTCACATATTCGTCAAGAGTGTCCAGAAAGGCTGCCCCAAGTGGTCAATGTATATTTATAACTATAGTATCATTAGGACATATATGAGAGCTTGTTTTATAAGAACAACGTAATGTGGTAGCATAACGAATATGCTAATAACTAACTTCAATTGACTCCAAATAATATTGATCAAGGAGAGATTGTATAACACCTTGAACCTGTTGTTCATTGGTGAGATTGACTCCAGCCGCTTTTAATTGCCAAATCATGGCAGATATTGCCCTAAGATGCTCTACCTTAGTTCCCACAACACACTAGCATTGTAAAGCACATGCTACAATCCTTTTGGAACCATGTTTGATAAGCTTCAATGTCACTGCGGTGCTGGGCCATCTTCTCTTGGGTATGTTGGTCTATTGTATTGGTCAATGTTTCACGAACTCCTTTTTTTTAAGCACGTGCTGGATTTTTCTATGTCAAATGTCATAATTGTTCCCATCTAATTTCTAGTCGCAAGTTAGGCCACGATGGATGTCTTAATCACCTCATCACTCTATATGTCATATTTTGCTCTTATCAGAATAAATTTATAATACTTGGTTTTCATTAGTCTATCATTGAATTTTATTTATTATCCTTAATTATACACGTACTTCGAGGGTGTTACATGTTTTTTTATTTTTATTTTTTTTGTGAAACGATTTTTTTTTTTTTTTTTTTTTGGTGAAACATATTCTCACAAGTTTCATGCTTGCAAAAAATATAGCACTCAATGTTTTATAAAAAAAACTAAAATTTTATTCCATTAATAAAACTATAACTTGCCGAATAAAAATTTCATAGTTATACTTTTTCTTAAATCTAAAACATCAAATTGGACTCTGTGGAAAAAAAGTCTACCGGCTTAAACAAGTGTGGATAAGGAAGTAGGGTCACGTAACATCTCTTCTTCAACTCAGACTTAGTATTATCCAACACATTTATTTTCTCACTAAGAGAGACAGATCCTTTAAGGTCTAGGATCTTAACAAGCATATGTTGTGCGTGCTTTGTATTTTCTCTTGCAACGTATATTGGATCTCTTTATAAATATGCATATGGCAGTAATATTTCTTTTTTTTTATAATCACTTTATTGCCTGCATGGATTAATATTAAGCTTCTTTAGTTTTATTTATTTATTTTGCTACCGCATGCTTAGTTTTATAATCTGACATGTTTCTTATTTTAGATTTTTTAGATGTTTTCGTTTGATCTAATATAAGCTTAATATTCATATAAATACACGTAATTAACAATGGGATTCATAACTCATTAGAACAAGGTCCAAAAATATTAAATTTTTCCACAAAACAGTTAGCGTGGAAAGCTAGTTAGCATGAGGCCATCTCCTCTGCCCAACTCCGTAATTTTACATGTACTTTCCCCTTCTTCGTAACCGAGTTAACCGGGTTTGTGCTTCTCCGATTCGAGTTGGGATGACACGGCGATTCCGGATCGCTTTCTCGCCATCTCCATCTCCGGAGTAAATCCCAGCAAAAAATTACAATAAATTACATTTAACCTCTAGCAATTAACAGTTAAGGTCGAAAATGCCCCTAATGGTGGTTTGATCTACCAGACGGGCTTCTCGGCGAGGCCTCTGAGGAGGGGAAGCGACTCGGGGTGCCATGCGCCGCCCATGTGGCAGCAGCAGCACTTCTGTATGCCCTCGAGATTCGCAAACCTGGCCGAGGAGGACGAGATGTGCCGCAGGATCTCCTCGAACAGCGCTACGTCGCAGCACGGCAGCGCGAGGGGTCCCGAGCAGGCGGAGAATCCGAACTCTTCCTCGCACTGTGCCAGCAGCCGCCGGAACAGCGGGTGGTTAAGATGTGCTGCGCGGACGACGTACCGTCGGTACTTCGTGCCCACGCACACTGCCACGTATCCTGCCGGAACGTCCGCTGGCGGCCTGGATGACCTCGCCGCGGCGGCGGCTGCAGCACGCCGCTTCCAGCACCGCAACATCTGGCGCAGCTGCACGATGTTCCTGATCTTGCTGCTACATTTCCCAATCGCCATTGTAGTAAGCTCCAAAACCTTCGGATGATCGGAGGTGGATGGAGGAGACGGAGGGAGGAAGTAACGAAGCCGTGCGGCTTGGATTTATAGAAGCAATTTTCTATAAAAGACCCTTTGAGTTGGAATAATTACGAGCACTGCCAAAAGTTTTGAATTTTGGGATAATAATGGATCAGCCTTTTATCCATGTAAATGATCTTTGTTGATTTATATCCTCTATTGGCTTAGCAATATTATAAAATCTAAATGTTTACTTTTTGAATTTTCAGCAACTTTCAGTATGTTCAATTTTCTTATTAAAAAATAATATTTTACTGATACCAATACACTGGCAGATAATTAAAAAAGAAAAATACTTGTGTACCCCATGAATTCACCAAAAAATTCACCCACACACACATCTCACCAAACTTTTGATCCCACTAACCTCCCACATGCATTACCACCAAAACATCAATTTTCACCACTCAGAGAAGATGCCACATCATTTTGTGTGAAAAAATTGGTAATCATTGGGATCACTAGCATTAAAAATCGAGTTCCTACTTTCTATAGCTTTTGTTAACTAACCTTTGCCTTTTATTATTTTTTAAGAAATTATTATAAAACATTGTTATTCATAACCAATCTACTTTTATATATAAATTATTAACCATTGTAACAATAGGTCCATACATGGCTCTCATCAATGAGGAGTTTTATAGAAGATTTATAAAGCAGTTAAGATAAAATTTATCTTACACCGTAATCTACTTGTAAAAAAATTGTATTTAAATTCTTGGAGAATTTTCTAGTCAGCACCTTATATAAATATTTCTTACTAATCAATTTTCCTCCAAAAATTCTTACAATTTAGCCTCCTATTATTGTTTTGGATTTTTCACGGATGAAAATACTTTCAGAATGTCCCACCGCACACTTAAACGTTACTTTTAAGCGCTATTTTCAACAAGGAGTTTTATGAAAAACTTACACTATAGTCTAAGATAAAGTTTGTCATCCACTATAATCCACTTGTAAAAGAAAATTTGTATTTAAATGCTTGGGGAATTTGCTAGTCAGCCCCTTATATAAATGTTTCTCGCTAATCAGCCCCCTTCAAAAAAAATCTTATAATTCAGCCTCCCATTACTGTTTTAGATTTTTTTAGGATAAAAATACGTCCAAAATGTTACACTGCAATACTTAAACGTTACTTTTAGGCGCTGTTTCAACACCCAAAATAAATATTTAAAATTATTTTTGAAAAAAAAATTCAATATAAGTTATAGATATGATCAAGATCTACAACTTTTATAGTGAAAATTTCTCAAAAGATTCTTTTGAATTATTATTTTGGGTGTTAAAAATAGTACTTAAAATTAGTTTTTAAGCACTATTTTTAACACCTTGAAATATATATTTAAAGCCTTTATTAGAAAATTTTTTAATATAAAAATTGTAAATTATATAAAAATTTAAAAATTTTATGTTGAAAGTTTTTTCCAAAAATATTTCTAAATATTTATTTTGATTTGTTGAAAATAGTATAAAAAATAGGATTAAAATCGATATTGCATACAGCGTGTGTGAGTTTTTTATAGGATAAGTTTTTTCGAGAGGCTGATCAGAACGAAAATTTGGAGGGTTTATTAACAAAAACACAAGTTTGTGGGAGTACTGTACCAATTTTCTTTAAATAATTTTACATAAATTGTTAAAAATTATCAAGAAAGTGTTAAAGATTATTAGAAGCGTGTTAAGACGTTATCTTTTAATATGATGATGTTAAAAATTAATACATGGTGTCAAATTTATTATAAGATGTCAATAATATATTAAAAGTTATTAAAAATGTATCAAATGATGCTAAATGATTAAAGTGTAAAACTTTTTAAAGAGAATTTAAATAATATTATAGTGATTTGGAGGAATTGCAGTATAAGGGTTGGCTCGTTTTTCTTTTCTTTAATTTCTGAAATTGGATAAAAAACGTTGGGGGTTATTGGAGGGGACGAGGTGGTGTATGAGTCATATGAGAATCCGTAAATGTGTGATGATGAAAAGCACGGCCGTAGGTCTGACGACCATCCGGTATGGTTACAGTCCAAAGAGTAAGGGTGCGATTCAAAAAAAGCACGGACATTCTGAAAAGGGTTTTACTTTGCACACCTAAAAAACCACACAATAAATCACATATGCTGACGTTAGCACAATCAAGCCACATATCCACGATTGATTATATTTTAATTTTGATATTTTGTGCGAATCACGAGGGAGTTGTGCGGATCACGAGGTATGTGTGTGGTGGAGATTGATTGTGTGTGGTTTGTTGGATAGTTTGTTGGGGTGAGTAGTATTTTCCTTCTGGAAATCACTTCGGTGCAGTGTTGAATACAGACACATCATGAATATGATCGGACACGTTCAAAAAAAAAAAAGAAAAAATAAGATCGGACACTCCTGGAACATGGCTCGGACACACGCAGAAGTGTCCGACACGCGAATCCGTTATTTATTTATTTATTTATTAATTTTTTTATGAAAAATTCAATTTTTAAAATATTTTTTTTAGAAAAATATAATATTATATATAACTAATTATAAATAATATAATATATTTACATACTCAAATATTATATTTATTTATTTTAGTTGATGTAATTAAAATTTTAGTATTTAAATTGTCAAAAAAAGCAAAATATTATATTATATATAAATTTATTATTGAATATTATATTATTATTATATTTATAGATATTTAAATCCTTCGTATAAGTTAATTTTTACTTATTTATATTTTTTATTACCGTATCACAGCCGTACTCTTGACCTAGTTTTTAAAAATTACCGTATCGTGTCCCCGTACCCGTGTCCATGTCCATGCTTCTTAGGTGCGATTTGTTTTTTGAACGGTGGGGTTGGGATTTTCTGAAGACGTGGGAGGTGAGCGAGGCTTTAGCGGGAACGGAAATGGGAACAGAGGTAGGGTTGAAGTAGCAGAAAAAGCGAGTTTACCCGAGTAATTTGAATTTGTTTAAGTTTAATTTGAGCTCGAGTATAATGATTTGAGTGAGCTCAAAATATTAAATGAGTTGAGTCTGATCATAATATTATTACATTCATTAGACTTGTGAGTCTAAATGAAGCTTTATGTTTTATTTTCAAAAAATTTATAACAAGACTATTTTAACGATTCGAGTTTGATCTTCGTTGGAGTTCGACCTAATTGATGCAATCGTTCAAATCCTTCGTTTAATATTTAAAACAAATCGAGCTTAGTCAATTCTACTCGGATTCGTTTTAGTTTATACAATCGAATTGAACTCGAATCGACTTCGAACTTGAGATTTTTCGAGTCGAATCGAGTTCGAGTCAGTCGCTAAAGCTCGTCGGGCTAAATCAATTAACCTGAGTTTGAATTTAGTGGTGTTCGATTCAAATTCAGCTTGTTTTCATCTCTAGGTTGAAGGATTAAGAATAAAGTCAGGTAAAAGTGCCATTTTTAAGAAAAGCCTCACATAAAATCTAGAGGTGAGCATAATTCGGGTCAACCTGAATTTCCAAATCAATTCGACCCGAAAATATGTGAATTTTCGGGTTCGTGTCGGATTGGATTGCTACTTTAAGTAATTCGGATTAAGCATTTTGGGTTTGGGTTGGCCTCTAAAATTTCAGATTAGATCGGGTTACACCCAAATTTTTTTTCTTCTATTTATTATTTATTTATTTACTTTTTTATACTACTAGCAACCCTCTAATGACTCCGTGAGCCAACCCTTGTCTATTTTATGTCTAGTTATTTTTATTTATTTTTTTGTATTAGTTAGTCTTTTATTTATTTTTGTTTAATATTACTTTTTTTTTTAAAAAATTTTAAAATCGGGTCAACCCAAAACCGATCCGAATCAACCCGAAATTTTTTCGGTTCGGGTCAGTTCGGGTTGAGCAGTAATTCGGTTCAGATCGGATTGGTAGTTTTTAGTTCGGATTGGATTTTTTCGGTTTGGATCAGATCGGGTTAAATCGGTTTGACCCGAATACTCACCGCTAATAAAAGCACTCATGCCGAGTTAGAAAATGAGCTGTTTCTGATGAGTCATATGTTGTCGGATAAAATTTTATTGAAGCCTATATCACTCTAGTTATTGCTTAAAATGGCATTTTGTATTTTTATATCACCGCTAATTGGTGATTTTATACCTTCCTATTAAATCTGATATTTTCATGCTATTTGTCATCTGAAATTACAAAAATATTTTTTGATCGAGCTGGTTCTCGACCGATCAATAAAGTGTTCGAAAGCAGAGGAATGTCAAGAAGAAGCAGTAAACAGAACGTAAATGTACTCAAGACTTTTTACGTGGAAACCCTTGGGAAACAAGGTAAAACCACGGGCTGTTCACCGTAATGCCAACGTAGTTTTTACTATCAATGCGAGAAGGGGATTACAATCACTCAAACTCTCAGTCGCTCTGACTACCGAATGCTCAAAGGCTAAGGCACGGAGAGTTCACCTAAGCCTGAGAGAATCAAAGTTTCCATCCCCTTAACGGTGCTGTTGGAATGCAGGATCACCTCCGAGAAAGGTGGGTTGACTAGTCGCCTTCGTGTACCACATCCGCGTCGTGGTCCGCAACTGCCGCGAGCGTGGGATTAATGGATGGAAATGCCTCCCCAGTCGGGCCTAGGGTAGTACCCGAACTCGGGTCTAGTGGTAGTACCCGACTCGGTTGTCTTCGAGTAGGTTTCTCGAGTTCGAGCTGCGGATGACCGGCCGACTCGAGTCTTCGTGGATATCCCGAGTAAGGTCAATGACTCGGGTCATTAGGGGTTTCCTAAGTCGGGACGCCGATTCGGATCTTCAAGTACTTCAAAGGTCGGGATACCGATCCAGGTCCACAGATACTTCCCGAATCGGGGCACCGTCCCGGGTCTTTAGATAATCCAGAGTCGGGAGGGCACTCCGGGTCTTCGGATAATTCCCGGATCCGAATGTCGTACGGGTCATCAGATATTACCCGAGTGGGGATACCGACTCGGGTCTTCTTGCATTTCTCGAGTCGGGCCATCGACTCGAACTTATTGGAGTTGCGAACATAGACTTCTGGAATTGCCGAGCCCTTCTGAAGCTGACACGTGGCAAGCCCGATCTGCGCCATATCAAATGCCCCCCGACGAGCTCGGGGATTCTTCTGCGAGGTCGTCGGATCGACTCCTTATGCGGTTCGGCGTTTCGCGGTGTCGGGTTTGCCCTTCCCCTCTCGTACCTAGGCGAGAAGTTGAATTTTTTCCCGCCTAAAGTGTTGGATTGCCCCTGCAAAGAAAATGGTCGTTCCGCACTCCCCACTTCGGATCGTCCATTTCTAGAGCTAGTCCGTTGTTGCGAGAGTCCCGAAGGTATAGCGGAGAAATTCTGGCCCGCACCCCCCACTTCGAGACGTCCAACCTTGGACCGAACTTGTTGTTGCGAGGGTGCCACCCAGAGGTTGTTGGTCCGCCCCTTCCATACGTGGGTCGTCCATTCATGGAGCGAACTCACTGGGCTAAGGTCCCGTAGGTTATAGCGGGGTAATTCTGGCCCGCACCTCCCACTTCGAGACGTCCTGACGGACAAAACTCGTTATGGCGGTGGTGCCACCCAGAGGATCCGTCGCGAGTTGCGCAAGTCTTATGTAGAAGTAAAAATGCACTTTATTGAAATTTATTTAGGTAGTACCAAGTTTTCTATTGATTAGTAACGACGAGTAGGGTTAACACATTCCAGCGTTCTTGCACAGGCTTGCCCGCTCCATGTCTTCCAAAACTTGTAGGGCTCCTTTGACCCAGCACCTCGGTCACTCGAATAGGGGACCCTCCCAATTGGCGTCCAAGCTGTGCCGGTGGGCGTCTGCACTCTTCCTGAGAACGAGATCGCCCTCCTTAAATCCGCGTTTCCGGACCTGGCTATTGTAGTACTGGTTGGCTCTTTGTTTATATGCTTCGGCACGAATGAAAGCCACTTCTCTTTTTTCGTCCAGCAGGTCAAGATTGTTCCTTAACTTCTCTTCATTGAATTCTCCTTGCAAAATAATTTGAACCGTAAGCGAAGGCTCGCCGATCTCCACCGGAATTATCGGGCTTCGGTTTCATATGTCAGGCTGAACGGTGTCTCTCCCGTCGTTACCCTATGTGTGGTACGGTAGGCCCACATAACATTGGGGAGGATGTCAACCCAGTTTCCTGCTGCTCCTTCCAGTCGCTTACGTAAACCGTCCAGAATCGTTCGGTTCGCGTTCTCCACTGTCCGTTTGCTTGGGGATGGTAAACCGAGGTGAACTTGTGCTTGATGTGCAGAAGCTCACAGAATTCCCGCAC
>MJHO01000274.1:91287-141618 GCA_002076135.1 Xerophyta viscosa
ACAATTTGGGCCCTTATTGGGCCGGACCGGACCTCATGGTCCGGTCCGCGAGCAAAAAGGCTCGCGCCCAGGCGCGTCGCAGCGCCTGGGCTGGACCCGAGCTGGGCTCGGGTCCGCGCGAGATCCATTCTCGCGCGATGACCGGCTAAGCCGGTCGCGACCGGCTTAGCCGGTCATCGTCTTTAACAGCGAGCTCGCGATTTCGCGAGCTCGCTGCGGCGTTCGGCCGGCGATCGCCGCCGGCGCTTCATCGCCGGCGGCGGCGGTTCGTGGATGTACCCCCACGTTTTCGACTATCCCCGACTCAATGGTGATGTAAAATAGTTTTGAAAGCTTCGTTATGGGTTGTTTCGGGTTTTCGAAGTTTCGGCGACGTTTTATCGACCGTCGTCTTTTTGGACTTTGATAGGTGTTCCTAGGCAAGTCACATGTGCTGATTTCAATGGTGCTGTCGAAATTTTTATTTCGACGTTGTGTATAGAGAGTTATGAGTGGGTGCAAGTTTATGTTAATATTTTCGTTTTTATTATCCGCCGCCGTGGCTCCCCCCCCGCGAGGCCACGGCGGAGTCACGGGGTGTTGGACAAGTGCAGATGTTAATGCTAAGAGTTTCGTGGAGTTACCTTGGAGTTTTTAGCGAGATTTGTATGGAATGCGACCCGGGTGCAATAGGTGTGGAACGGCGACGCGGCGGGCGGCGGGGCTGACGACGGTGGCTCGTCGGCGTGGCCTCCCTCTTCCTCCCCTTGTTGCTGCGTTCTCTCCTCTTCTTCTTCCTCCCCCCCCTTTTTTGAGTGTGTGTGTGTGTGTATATAGTTGAGAGAGAGAGAGGTAAGTAGATGTGTAGGTGGGTGCTTAGGGAGATGATGAGGAGTTGGTGGTGGCGTGAGAAGGGGGGTCAAAAGATGGGGGTGGGTGGCTGCTGTGTGCAGCCACCCATCATCATCATTCATTTTTTTTTTTTTTAATATTATATATATGTATATATGTATATGTGTGTATATGTGATCATGCATGTATATATGTGTATCTATATGTATGTTTCGGAGGTTATCGCACATATGATTATTTATATGGGTTAGTGTATATATCGTTGAATTTGTTATTTATGTGAATATATATGTGTGTATATGTGTATATATATAGTTAGTTATGGGTATATACATATGTCCATGCATGTATATAATATGTGTATACGTATATATATAAATAAATTATATGTATATATATGAATGGGCCATATATATAAATGTATGCATATGTGTACGTGCATATATTTGGTGGTTATCATCATATGTATTCATTCCTGTATGTATATATGATATGTGGATGTGCATGTGAGAATATATATGTGCGTGCATGATTATGGTGGGTGGCCGGACAAAATGGGGTGTCGACAGCCGCTCGAACGGGTCCCCCAGCAATGAAAAGAATCGGCTCCGCCCGAGCTTGTTGATGCTGGGGTTCTGGGTCCCGTGGGGCTTCGGCCCGCCTCCTCTGGTTCGGCCTCGGGTTCTGCGAGAGATACTCCTGTAACTCTCCGTTCCGACCATCTCCTCGATGATGTCCTCAGCTGCATGCATTGGGTTGGTCAGATGCGTGTGTCGGTGGAAGTCGCAGTACGCTACGGTCCCGTTTGTTAGTGGGGTCGAAATCGGGTGTGGCTGCGGCAGTCCGTTTCCTTGGTTTCTACCACATCTAATATTTCCGAGGCGACGTGTTGAGCCGAGTGGTAGTAATTATCTTCGGTTGGTTCCACCCTCGGGTGTCTTCCTTTGGCTGTTCGACGGTCTCGAACCTTGGTCGTTCTCCCTTACGCTCCCGCGTGGTCGTTTGCTGCCCTTAGTGAGTTCAGGCCTCTCGTCTTCGGTTCGATGGTGAGCCGACCTTCCTCGTATGCCTGAGTCAGGTCTCAGGCGCGTTTGTTGTGGAAGTCGTACATCAACTGTCGATGCCTGAACTCCACGCTCAATGCATCAAATGCGAACTTCGGGTCTACGTCTGCAGTCTTGCTCTCCGAGCAGAAACTGTTTGAAGAACGCCTTCAGCGACTCCCCCACTCCCTTCTGCATCCACATTGAGCAAGACTTTCTGCGTCCTTCGGGAAGTCAGTGCTTGCGAAGAACCTCGTCTGAAACGCGTCGACGAGCTCGTCCCAGCTGCTTATCGATCCCGGCTTCAGCCCAGTGAACCAGCTTTGAGCCGGCCCCTCCAGAGTAGTCGGGAAAGCTTTGGCAGCAATACTGCTTCTGTGTATTGCGTAAACTTCATCGCCAATCATGAAGTCATGAGACGTGCGCTTTGGGTTGCTGTCTTGCCGTTAATACTTCGAGATCTTTGGCAGTTTAAGTTCTGCGGCAGCGGTGCATCTTGGATTTCGGCCGAGAATGGTGAGTTGGGATCTCGGCCGAATGGTGCTTTCGCCTTGCTTTTTGTTGCCGCTGGTGCTTCCGCAGGTTCCCTCTGCTGCGGTTTTGAAACGGCTTCGACTCCACGTTCCGTCCCCCGATGGACTGTCCCTATGGGCGGAAGCCCTCCTTCTGTTGTTGCGTGACGGAGCCCGTCGTGGTTCCGCCCCAGATCGGGCTTGTTGCTCCTGGCGCCTCTCCCTCGCCAGTCGTGCGCCGTGGCTACCTAGGCGTTCCTGGATTCCGGCGGAACCCAGCCTGCTGAACGCCGAGGACAACGGCTCGACCTGGGGAGTTGTGGCGTCGCGATTGTTCGTGGTTACCTTCTTCAGCACGTCCGGAGAGTCTCTCATGCACCGAGACTCTCGCCTGCGCATTAGATATTTGCGGCTGGAGCAAGCTGCGCAGCTCTTCCCGAGTAAGGATCGCCTCGTCCAATGTCACCGGGGCGTTGTCCGGCGTGACCTCTTCTCCTGCCCCTCGCAAGCGTTGAGCCGCGGCTCGTGGAACACTCGGGGGCTTTCACGTGCTGCATTGTTTGTTTTGCCAGTCCCATTGGGCTCCTCCAGGATCGGCGGTGTCTCGACAGGGCGAACTGTTTTTGCTTCCGGTTCTTCTGTGACCATTGCTTTCGTGATGTCGATTACCACGGACGGGCCAATGATCGAGCTGGTCTCGACCGATCAATAAAGTGTTGAAAGCGTATATGAATGGCAAAGAAGAGACAAGAAACAGAACGTAAATGCACACAACTTTTTACGTGGAAACCCTTGGGAAACAAGGTAAAACCACGGGCTTGTTCAACCGTAATGCCAACGTAATTCTCACTATTAGTTAGAAAAGATTTACAATCACTCAAACCCAGTACTCAGTTTTGCCGAGCGCTTGAAAGCTAGGGCACCAAGAATTGCCTAAGTCTGAGAGAATCAAAGTGTCGGATCCCCTTCTAACGGTGCTGTGATGGCCCTTTTAATAGGCGGCCTCTGGTAAAGCAGGCCGCGGCGCTGGTCAGCAGGCCGTTGAGGGATGTAGGATCTCCTCAAAAAAGGTGGGTTGATGGTCGCCTTCGTGTACCACGTCCGCGTCGTGGTCCGCAACTTCCGCGAGAGGTGGGGTTGATGGGGTGGAAGTGCCTCCGAGTCGAGCCAGGAAGTTTCCCGACTGCGGGTCTTTGAGTGTCTCTTCGAGTCGAGCTGGCGGATGAACCGGCCGACTCGAGTCTTCGTGGATACCGAGTAAGGTCACCGACTCAGGTCCTTTAGAGGTTTCCCAAGAACGGAACGCCGACTCGGGTCTCAGGTAACTTCAAAGGTCGGGTACGATCTAGGTCTGCAGATACTTTGCCGAATCGGGACACCGTCCCGGGTCTTGAAGATAATCCGGAGTTCGGAGCGGCTCCGATCTTCGAACAATTCCCGAGGTCGACGTAGTACGGGTCGTCAGGTATTACCCGAGTCGGAATACCTACTCGGGTCATCATGCACTTCTCGAGTCGGATCATCGACTCGAACCTGGAATTTCTAAGCCCTTCTGAAGCTGACACGTGGCAAGTCCGATCTGCGCTATATCAGGTCGGACAGCAGAGGTGAAAGACCGGACGGCGACAACGTGGAGAAGGAGGGCGAGATGTGATAGTACGTGTGGTAGCATCTGACATTGCGTCGCGTAATTGCTTATCTGCACAGCAGGCACCGTAAAATTACTCCATCTTCGGATACTTCTCTTGAAAAGGCATAACTTCTATTGCTTGCACCAAACTAATCAAAACTAATATTTATAGAATTTCTTTTTTTTTTCAAAAGTTCTGAATTAAAAAATTGTTCAAAAAAAAATTGTAATAAATACTTTGCATTTAAATATTCTTAAAATAACTAATATGTAAAAAAAAAAAGATAAAAACACTATTTTTAAATAAGCTACTATTTTATACTTCTATGTTTTTATAATCTTTGACATATCTTATAATATCTTTTAAACATATTTTGAAATATAAAGTATGTATTTTATTTTTTTTAAATAATTTTATAATTTAAAATTTTGTAAAAAAATATTTCTAAATATAAATTTTGATGAAGTTAGTGTAAGTAATGAAACTTATATCCGGTGTGTTATAAAATTTCTCAATTATTTGCTCTTTCGTTATTGTTGTACTCTTCTAAGTTGTGTATCTATTTCAAGCGAACCTCTACTGCAGAAATAAATCTCGATGGCACCTCTTTTAGTAGGTTGGATGACCGAATTACTATTACTGAAGGAGAAATCTGGAGTTTGTATTTTAAAGCTAAAGAAAATATACATAGCTTAAAAAATTAGGGGATAATTGCACATCAGCCCTGTTTTTCAAAAAATACAAATAGGCCTCCCCTATACTTTAAACGGATAATTGCACTGCAGTCCCTCCATATTGTTTCAACATCACTTAAATCCTCTCCAAAAAAACTTTTGCACTTTAATCCTTTTGACACCTTCCGATGAGTTTTTAACACCTTCCGATGAGTTTTTGACACCTCCGACATACGCCCAACACCTTATATTTTGACACCTTTTAGTAAGTTTTTGACACCCTCTTGTTAATTTTTAACACCCTCCTGATAAAAAATAACACCTTAACACCTTCCTGATAACTTTTAATACCTTCTTGATAACTTTTGACACCCTCCGCGAAAGGACTTAACTGCAATTAAAACTTAGCCCAAGACCCAAATATAATGAAACTTATAATTTTGGACCCAAACGTAATTCACCCTTTCTATTTTAAAAGTTACATTTCAGCCCTTGATTAGTGGCTGATTGATGTGCACAAACCCAAATGTCAACAATTGTTCTAGTGCTCAACGTTTACCACAACCAAAATACTGAATGACATATTAAAACTTCGGTCATTAATAGCACTGAATTTAGTCGCAAAATCTTTTAAAAATTAAAACAAGTTTTACTCGTTGGATCTTTATCATTAAACTCCTTATAGACTCGTTGGATTTATAAGATTATATAATCCAAATTTAGGAATGGTAAATGGCTCTTCCATTGGATTTTCTGAGTAATTTTTGTCGTTAAATTGTTTAAAAAGAATACAATATATATATATATATATATATGACCTACATTTTTTACCATCAGTAGCCTTTTTTAATAAACTTTTAAAAGTTTTAGGATATTTTGCAGATTTGTGCCCCTTTAATTAATTTTTATGTGCCCCCTAATCTAATTTGGCGAATCTGTACCTTTTAGCCCGTAAAATGACAAAAATACTCTTGTAAGTTTTTTGATAAACGTGTTGTATTTTGCTCTTTTTCTAACAGCAGTTTTCCACCATCTATTCCTCTCTCGTTTCTCTCTCCTTCCAAAACTCTAAATAAAATCGTAAAAAGTCCAAGTAAATGCCAATTTCTTTTTTTTTAAAAAAAATCTATTTTATTCAGCAATAAAAAAGGGTTATTTTAATTATTATTTTTTGCAAATTTAGAGCTTCTCTATATATTTTAAAAAAATGTTCAAATATTTAAAGACATTTTTGAGGCATCAGACGATATTTTTTCGCGATGACAACGATGCTGGAACGCCGTCAAACGCTTTGGTTTGCTAACAGATGCATCTTAAAACATCGTTCCGAAAAGGTAAAGAATATCCCAATTCGACCACCGAGCGTAAAATTATGGCACTTAAGTTATATATATTTCTTTTTTTTTCTCATATAAAGTCATATTCATAATCCATCGGGTTCGTTAGAAAGCATATTCTGGAGTATGTCTTCTAGGCAATGTAATGTTCTAAATCCTTTCAAGAACAACCAAGAACAAATAAGAACACCTCAAAGTACCTTTGTCTTAGATGTTTTGAAGTATTTTTAGGTGCTCTTCTCTGCTATGAGCTGCTCCTAGTCGCGTATTATTCTTATGATGTACAATTAGGTGTTCTTATATGCTCTAAGTTGTTAATATGAGAAAGCAAAGATAAGGAAAGGAGTTTAAAGTGTTATTATGTGTTTCTATGTGTTCTTAGGTGTTTCCAGTCATGTAGTGATGTTAGTATGTATTACAAACCAAAATTGGTTTTCATATGTTTTTGAGGTATTCCTAGGACAAGAGAAAGAAAGAGAGAAGAAGAAAATTTAAAAAAAATAAAATAAAAAAAAATAGAGAGAGTAAAAGAGAGAAAGCTGCAGCAATATTACATCAAACCCTTTGAAAATTCGCAAGAAGGGTATTTTCTTTGTGTCCATGCCAATGGAGCACTAAAATGCCAAATCCAAATATGAGGCACTCTTTCACAAAAATATATATAGGAGACACCCTTTTACAAACTATCCTATTACTATTTCATAATATATCAACGTTGTGTGCAATGAATGAATTGAATGATCCTACACTCTTTCAACATAAAAATTACTAAGATTTTAAATGAAGGATGGCCTCATGGTCCAAGAACATGAGAAGGCTCGAGATAGAAGTACCTCAGGAGCAAGAAGAAACCCACCGAGATTGTAACAACCCAGATTCCAAAACAAATAACAATTTGTTTTATAAACCATAAAATGCACAAGGAAAAAAATTTTTGCATCAAATGCAACAGTACAATCATGTCTCGAGCCACATTCACCGGAGATATGTCCGTGGGAGAAATGGAACATACAACTTGTAATGTATATTAATTGTCAATAGAACCGACGTGTCCAATCTCTCTCATTGGTCAACGCATTTCCAGTGACATCTACCGGGCGTTTCCCGGGAAGAAGTGAATCTTTAGAAAAACATGATAAAGTTAAAAGCGACTTGTAAAACTTCACAAATTGAACTCCACGGTTTATACGTAACCCCAAGGTATTGGTCGACCGTTCTAGATTTCGATCGACACTGAATACTCGACTACATGCACCTTTCAGTCGACCGAAACTGGAATATTGGTCGACCGATAAAACCAAAAGCAACTGATAAGAGTTTCGGTCGACCGATCCGTAAAATGGTGTCGGTTGACCCGATAGTTAGCAAATTTATAGTAATAACCTTTGGATTACCCCTAACACTTAATAAAACCATTCCATATACCAACCATGGTTTCTAAAGTACTCCACAAGCAAGATACACCATAAAACACCTGGTACAAGATTTAAAATAGTTTAAAACATGCAATTAAAACGTAGTTGGGTATAAATATGTCCTTGACATAATATTTCAAAACACAAGGTTAGAACTCCGATAACAACCCACACCATGGGCGGAGTCACAAAACAAGTACCATAACTACAATATTGTTCGAGTACAACATAAACATCAAAGTCACGAGCTACGACTCCCAATTATACTCGACTTCCAACTCAAAATCAATTACCTCAGTAATTACCGCGAATCCCTCCTTCTTACATTATTCAAACGATACCGACCCATTCTCGTTAGCGCCTGGGGAAGAAGGAGCGTGAGTGTAAAACTCAGTGAGTGACCCTCCCTAACATCTCCCATGGTCAATGCTAGGGTTATGGTCACCAAAATAAACATAACATCATAAGCATACAACAAGGATACTAAATCAACAAAGTATATATGTAATGCAACTTGGCCAAGTTATGAAAATCATATCCCGGACCTCTTGTAGAGTGCACCTACAGATCCCTGTCAGGGTTAACGATGTTCACCCCAGCCACACCAGAATTATCGGTCCATCGAAAAATCGTATCGGTCGACCGATACCTGAAAAATCAGCAAAAACATAATTGCAGACCTCATAAAGGTAGGTCATGAAGAAACGCTTGCCAACCCCAATCGACTATAGGCAAAAAGTCAAATAACGACTAAATACTGACTGTTTTTTAGTCATTAATAGTGCGCATTTTAGTCGCTGAAGCTTTTAGTGACTAATTTAATTAGCGTTTAGTCGTTGAATCCTTTTCACTAAAACTCATTTACTTGTAGAGCGAGCCTCAATTTCGATCAAGTAGAGCAATGATGACTAAGCCAAGCAATCTCAGTCCAATAATGACCTACCACCCGAAGGTCAATAGAGGCAACTAGTGACGAGGCGACATGTAACAGATGGCCCACAATCGAGTCGCGTCATCACGACTTGCAGGTATGGAAAGTAGAGGTGCTCGTACGCCCACTCTTGGAGTGTGTGGAGCCCACATGGACATCTCGCCACCTTATAACCCACCAATGACAATAGAAAACGTGCAACGACACCTCAGACAGAATTAAGGCAACAAATGTTATGATTGGTTGTTGACCTTTCCCGACCCCTTTCAGTCGTCTCATCACAGTTACTACCGCACTTAATGAAAGGAAAATCGGCCAGCACTATAAATAGAGTTGCTCACAACAAGAGAAGGAACAACAATAAGAGAAGGAGAAAAAAAAGAGAAAAGAAATGAGAGTCTAAAAAAGAGAAAAGAAATGAGAGTCTAAGGAACAAAGAAAAGTCTAAAGAGACAGAAAATGAGTCGATAACTCCACTTGCATCCTTAACTTCTTCCATGGAGGACCATCACCTTTATTCCCCACCAAACTGGTAATGTCAAGTTTTTCTTTACTCACGTAGACTCTGCATGGCCAATTGAACCATATACCTCTAGCGCACTTTGTTAGTTGACTAACTTACTGGCATACTAACTAACTAACGGTTCTAACCGCTAGCGCCAATGGTTATCCTCAAATAAGAGGGGAAGAACGTCATCTCAGCCTGCCGTATAATGCGGGACCTATGCTGATCTCTGCCGGCCTCGTCAATTGCAATACGTTTTAACTATTTATTAGATGATATCAAAGTTAAAATTAAAAATTAATGGTGTGGTATAGGTAGTCAAAAAAAAACAATGTCATATAAATATTCAAATTGATTGAAAATTGATCCTTCATTTCAATGTGATCAATGCCATCTACATTGTACGTCTTTTATGTTTCTAAATCTTGAGATATCTGATGCAAGAACAAAATATTTAAAATCAATTAACCAATCATCAGTATGTAACGATATAGTAACACTTGTATAATGATATACTTTCAAATACATAATTCTCTGAAATTGATTTATAAATGTGAATTTTACGCGCTAGCTTAAAAATATCGGGGTACATGGCCCATGCATTATTTTGTATTGCCTTTTAGGATACACAATTATGAAAAAATATGTGTTTTCTATCTATTTAACTACTTTAGTTATGTGTGTGGCAGCTGATTACCTACGCATCTATTTGGTGAACCACTTCTATTTATAAATGTCCACTCTCTAACAGGTCGGGGTCTACTGTCATAATTCTTTCTCTCCAGCAAAAACCTCGGCATAAAAATAAGGCCACTGTCGCACAACCCATGGCAAGACTCTCTAACACAACAAACAGAACACACTCATCCCCTCCAAAGCAATGAACCCTAAGTGAGGAATGTGTTTCTAACCTTCCAAGTTCTATAATTACTTATTTATTTTAAAGATTAACGAGAGAAACCCTGCCCAGACGTAGCCTATATTAACAGGGCATACATGACAAGAAAACTCTTTCGCCTTGATTTCAGTATCATTTGATAGCTCCTGAGACACATTATACGAGTCAAATTGCTGCAGACAAAAATAAATCCTCACTAATCCCTTGTAATAGATACATTTGAGTACTGCTCCACTTTCCCACAACTAAACCATCCAACTACTGCAAGTTCATAATTAAGAGCACACAAGAGCAAATTGGGGGGACACTTTAAACATTTAAATTATAACAATGTGAACCACTTCTATTTGGAACAATACATAGAAGATTAGCATGGCCCCTACACGAGAATGACATGCACAAATTGAGAAATGGACCAAATTATAACAATGTGAATGAATAATGCCATTATCTTCAAATTAACAATAGATCTATCAATTGATTTGGCATCCTCTCATGATATATTAATTTAAAATTATAGATCCTATCATAATGCCACACTACTTTAGAGATGAATTATAATCTTTTGATAATAACACTACTTTAGAGATGAATTAGAGTTAAGTTAGAGGTGCATAGCATTGTCCTTTGTCATATACTATTGTGGGGGAAAAAAATAAATTTTGATCAAGCACTGTTAATTCAGCAATCAGGACTACTGATATAATCAGAGTAATACATTATGCACGGAATATGTGTGATATACATTTCGATACCCTAGATTTGTTTCTAATTGTATCAGATGTATCAAGGTCCCAAATGAAGACTTTTCTGAATTTGACCTCTTATAAGTTCGAAGAGCGTTAGCTACTAGTTCCCAGTCATAGCAACACACGAGCTCTACATTCATGGAAGAAGGACTACTGGTCAAGGACTCAGGCGCAGTCCAGAGGCGGTGGTCAACCGTCGCCGGCGAGTTCAAAGCGGAAAGTGGCATGCAAGGTCGCATCGCGGGGCCCATGGTGGCTGTGATGTTATCACAGTATCTGCTTCAAGTTGTGTCCATGATGATGGTCGGCCATGTTGGTGAGCTGGCGCTCGCCGGCGCAGCCATCGCTACTTCACTCACCGCCGTCACTGGGTTCAGCCTGCTGGTGAGCTACCTCATTCATCTTGCCATAATTATTCATGCTTTCTCTCAAGCTTCTGTCTAATTTTATTAGTTTATAAAAATGAATGGTAAACATCAGTCCAATCCTTCTGCAACTTCATAATTGCTATTCTTTTTTCTTTTTTTTCGTTTTTTTTTTTTTTTTTTTTTTTTGGAGAACCAAAAAAAAAAATTCTATTTTGTTTTGAACCATTAAAATTTTAATATATCAATTTAACTTTTGTTAATATTGTAATACTATATCTAGAGTACTGCCGGGAAAAATGTTATAGTACCTTGCTCATGTGTTTTATACATGTACAATACATATATGTATAAGATATTGTAAGTTCACCATTCAGTTGCAAGAATTATGCAATAACAATAATCTAATTAATATATATTGCTGGATTTTCAACAAAAAAAAAAAAAAAATAAACATTTAGTTAGCTGCAAGTTTTAAATGGAAATGAAACTTGATTTATTTGGATTTTTAATATATTAAAGAAAGAACATGGACTTCAAAATTCGTCAAAAAAATTACCAAATTATCGGCAGGAAAAAAAACCACAACGCCATATGGCACAACGAGGTAGACTCGCTAACAATTAGGGTATTTAATATATATATATATTTTGCATATGATTTCAAGCACATAGCTTCTCTAGCTAGGAGAGATTAATATTTACTTATTTCTTGCTGAAGCACTTAGCTGCACTAGCAAGGAAAAAAATTGGAAGACTTGAAAATTCTGATAAATCCTAGATTTGGTAATTGTAAAAGAGCAATTAGATAAAAATATGCCACTTCACTAGTAAATTTATTGTGTTTAGGCCGGTCACCACATCCCGCTTCCGCGTCTCGAATCTATAATCTTTTTGTCGCAAAGCAGGAGGTTTTACCATTCCGATAAGTTCCCAAAGGCTCACAGGTTGAAACTTTTTAGTGCATATAGATACATAGCTGAGATGTTCTTTCTTCAATATATTGCTCATACTATTTTCTCTTTTGTGCGAGTGGTGATTCCATGTGCTCGAGCATGTGGGACGTTCATACGCACAATCTATAAATATTTTTATAAAAAATTTCAATGTTAAAATTATAAATCTCATTAAAATCAACAAATTGAAAATTTTTCAAAAATTATTTCTAAATATAAATTTGATATTCTCGTTGCGTACTGGATTATTTTAGGATTTGTGTGGCTTAGAAAGGGCTAGTTATTATTTCGGATTGATGTGGGTAGTGATTGTGGCACCCTATAATATTGCAAGCTCAAAACACAGGAGAAGGTGGCATCCACATCAATATCTCTTTCTTTAGACAGCACTATCTGGCAATCTTTGGCATCATTTGACGGTTTAAAATTTTCCGGCCCCCGACACCTGGGGCGCCTCATCGTTCATGTAATTGAGGAAATTAACCTGAATTTGTCACAACAACTTTGTGTCTCGAGCATGAAATAATAATATACTAGTTTTGCACCCGTGCGATGCACGGATGTTAGTCATCAATATAAACTAATATTATTATTTTTTTTAAAAAAATTATTTTATAATAATATAAATAATATCAATTATTAATTTAATAATTAATTTTATTAAAGTTTATTATTTTATTTATCAGATATTGTTAGAGTAAGACAATTATTACTTATTATAAATAAAATAATAAAATTATTTTAGAATAACCTGACAATGATTATGATATCCAGTCACATATATATATAATTTATTTTATAATATAGATAATTTTTATTAAAATGAATCTTATTATAAAATGTGTATTATTATCACTTTTCTATTAATAGTTACGCATGTGTGTAGATTAATTTTTATAAAATAATTGTTATTTAATAATTTATTATTATTTTTTAAACTTCATGTAGCCTTTTTATATTTTTCAAATTAATTAAGTGATTTTTAAACTCCTAACATATAATAAAAATACCATTTACTTTTTTAAAAAAAAGAAATACCAATGACACACCGAAAGCCATTAAGATGTCACATGGTGCAACTGTTTGACCACCCAATTTTATATATTTATAAATATTTATATATTTTTTATTATATATTTAATGTAATATATATATATATATATATGTATATGATAATATTCGAAATATTATGGTTTTTTTTTAAAATATATTAATTTTATATAAATTAATATTTATTTTATTAAAATATATATTATATTTATTACATGTTATTAGAGTAGAAATAAATATCATATGACATAACGAAAGTTACGACTTTGATTACCCCTTTATATATACTATATATAAATATATATAGATTATTGAGAATTTGATAATGGCCTTTCGAATTCTTCAAATATTTATTTTATTAAAATATTATATTATATATATTATATGTTATTAGAGTAAAAATAAATCAAATAACATACCGAAAGTTACGACTTTGATCACCCTTTTATATATATATATATATATATATATATATATTGTATATAGTTATATATAGATTATTGAGAATTTGATAATGAATTTTTGAATTCTTCGAAATTATTATGATTTATATTTAATATAAGTAAAAATAAATTATTATAAGTTATACTTATTTTTTATATTTAATAAATTATTAATAATATTATTAAATATGCATTGAATTAAAACTCTCATTAATAATATGATTAATTACATATTTATTATGTTTAAGTGCCACATGTCAAATTATGAGATAATAGACATGCCATGTGGCATATTGTGAGTTATAAGAGGTGCCACATGGCACTCAACTATTTTGATACCGAGTTTTCTATATATGTATATAGATTCTTCTAACCTAATCCGATACACTGGACGGCAGGAACAAGGTCACTTGAGAAGTACGGATACGGGCATAGGTACTAAAATATAATACAATACGGATACGAAATATAATAATTAAAAAAAAAAAGAATAAAGTCCGCACATTTTGCATTCTTAAAATAAATTTAAACAATAATAGTATAAAAAATATTTTATTACATGTCTATAATCTATTTTTTACTGATAGATACCACTAATACGATATAATATTTCATTTCTCTAACAAAATTAATTTTTCGTTAAAAAATTATATTATATATATATACACGGACATGTTTGTCGGACACTCTTGTCTGACATGTCTTATACGCGTGTCCAATTTTTTTTTTAACACTTCTCTGTCCTACATATATATGGTCGTGTCATGGATACAATTTTGTGTGTCCGTATTTCTAGAAGTTCGCGCTTCCAAGATCTCATTTAGATTACATAGCAAATTACTCAATAAATATCCCAAACAAGTAGGGAAAAAATAATAATAACGAGAGCTAATATAAAATATAGATAAAAAACTCCTAAAAAACTTTTAGAAGCCACTGATTTGAACAATTGTTGATCTGCACAAAGCACTTGAATTCTTAATCTCTTCTTTCTGTGCTTTTTACAAAGCATTGAACATTGTTGATAGAACTTTAAAGATCTCATGTCAACTCCTGAACTTTGTGTGCAATTGAATTTAGTTTTAGTGTTTTAGAAACTGAGAGTGTGAAGAGCAGACTGAGCAGTGGCTGCTTATGGAATTTTGTAACTTCCGTCAGGCAGGAAGCTTCGGCGATCTCATTGGCGGCGAAGACGGCTAGGAAGAGCTGTCCTCTTTCCCTACTCTCTTTGATCTAAGGATCGCTAGTGGCTTTTCTTTTTTGTTTTGAGATTATCATTAGGAAAACTACACTTATTAATCAGTATATTTTTGTACGAACCATCGTAATAGATAAATCTACGGAATAGTACCAATTTAATATTCTGCCAACCAGAAGAGTCCAAGGCTTTTCGATCGAGACAGAATCCGATGGTCTTGTGTTACCTTCTACATAATACAGAGATAATAAAATCCTCCAAAAATATTACCTACCCTCCAAAGAAATACATGTTAAGTCTTAGGATGTTTATTAATACATGTTATATGTCCTAATTGGGCCAAGCCCATAAGGCTACCTAGATGAATAGCTTGTACAATATTATTGTGACAATTCTTTTTTTTTTTTGAGAAAATAATGTGACAAATTTGTTGTATGTATCGAACAAACATTAGGGTTGCACATATTAATTATCATAAAATTTAAATAAAAATATAGTATGAGCATATTTTTTTTATAAAAAATGAATACTCTTTTATGGCTAATTACTGAAGAATAACTCTTGAACAGCAAGGACTGGCCTCTGCACTAGAAACACTATGCGGCCAAGCATACGGTGCAGCGAAACATCAAAAGCTAGCAAGCAACACATACAGCGCAATACTTTCTCTTCTAGTCGTCTGTATTCCTCTCTCTTTCATCTGGTTTTCGGTCGGAAACATTCTAACTTTCATCGGCCAAGACCCGTCGGTGGCCCACGAAGCTGCAAAATACTCGAAGTTCATGATCCCGGCCCTTCTCGCATATGCGATAATTCAACCGATGATGCGATTTCTTCAAACTCAGAGCCTCATCTATCCGATGGTGATAAGTTCTACCATCTCATTGTGCATCCATATTCCACTGTGCTGGATACTTGTGTTCAAGTCCGGGCTGGGCAACGTCGGGGCGGCGTTGGCCATCAGTACGTCGTATTGGGTCAATGCTGCAGTGCTCGGGCTGTATATCGCATACTCAAAATCATGTAAGTTGACGCGTGCTCCGCCCTCCATGGATGCAATTACAGCAATTCCTGGGTTCTTAAGGCTTGCTGTTCCATCTGCCATAATGCTCTGGTAATTTACTATATTTATTTAATTACCCTTTTTCTTTAGGATAGAGCACTGCACGTTTAACCCCATACCCGGCTTATTCAAGAGGAGACTCACTCATGAGCTGAGTCATCCATCGTACATAAGGGACGCTTGTACACATTACGACTAGTTAGAAAAAGAGAGCATAGGTGGCACAGAAAGTCGAATCTTGATGTGAAGAGTTGGTAAGCTCTACTCACCCTGTGCGACACCATGTCACCCCATATATTTTTTTTATCTTTATTGGTTCTAATTTATGGCCTTTGCGCTGTACTTTTTTTAAAAGAAGTTAGCCTCCGGTGGTAATTTACTATATTTGTTTTATCTTTTTTTTTTTTGAGAATCGAGCACGACCTGTATAACTCCGTATCCGGCTATATTCGGATATGAGTTGAGTCATCCGTCGCACCAAAGAGAATGCACGTACACGTTACCACTAGCTAGAAGAAGAAAGTGTAGATGACACCGAAGTCGAACCCGGGTGAAAAGGGTTGTTAATGCTGATCCAGTCCGACACCAAGTCACCCTCTATATTCGTTTTACCTATATTGAATGTAATTGGTTCCAATTATTGGCTTTCACGTGATTTTTTTTTTTTTTCTTTTTTATGTAGCCTCCAGTGGTGGTCTTTTGAGATTCTAATACTGACATCGGGGCTGTTGCCAAATGCAGAACTTGAAACTTCAGTGCTCTCTGTCTGGTATGCTGGAAGTTCTAGTACCTCTAATTTAGTTCTAGTATCTCTAATTTAGTTGTAATATCTCTAATTTAGTTATAGTATCTTTTTTTTTTATAGGTAAAAAGTCAATTTAGTTCTAGTATCTCTAAGTAAGTTAGCTCACTTGCTTCCCAATATAAGCTCTAATGCCGTGCTTATGTTCAAACTAGCGCAAATTAACTATAAATACTTACTTACAAACATATTGCATCTTATACGAAGTTGTCGAGGGCACGCCCGGCATTGGCTACATCCGCCTCGTGGCTAGATGCACCCGTTACACCGCTACGTCTATGCTAGGTTCAACCTGCCACATGACGCGCTCGTCCTAGCTCCAATCCTTATGTATTGTCCATTAGTCTGACTAAATTCGAAGAAAGTTTGAAATGACATTAAAGTTTAAATTTGTGCTGATTTGCATATAATGTACTTCAACTTCACATCTTTAAAGTTGAAGTGCAGCTCTCCTTCGTCCGGCTTTTGTCTTTTTTGAGTCTTACGCCTTTGCCAAAGAGTGTTCCCTTAGTTATCGTGCTTTAGTACCTCTTAACTGCTTGAAATGGTGAAAATATCCTCGTCCGAAACACTTACAAAATCAATTCAAAACACACACACACACACACACACACACACACACACGCACATATATATATATATATATATATATATTAATATATATATATATATGTGCGTTGGTGTGTGTGTGTGTGTGTATTTTTTAAAAATTAAATTAAATATAAAAAAAATTTGTGTCCTCTACAAAATTTTTCTATTGGTAAAGACTTTAGAGGCTTAAATACCTATTATATATATATATATATATAGGGATTGATTTATATTTTCTAAGTTTACATCTTTAAAATTGAAGCGCAGTCTCGAGCCTTTGACAACTTTGATGTTATCGTTTTTCAAAGTTTTTGTATCGTCGAAAGGATCATATTTTATAAATTATGTTTCTCATGACTGCAAATTTATTTTCTCCGGATCTAAATATTTTCCATTATTGCGCAGCCTCACTACAATCCAAGTTCTATATTGTTTTCCATATGCTTTTGGTGCTGCTGCAAGGTATGTACCCTGTCATACCCCTCCATACTTGGTTTCTTCCAAACTTAAACATAAAAAAACCTCATTAAAATATGGGGTTTTTTCAAGAAGTTCCTCATTTATAAAAACTTTTTGAATAAACTCTTATTTCTCTATCTGTCCAAAGTATACATATATTATTTTTTTAGGTGTTATAACTTTTTAAATTAAAAATAAGTTTTTTTTCAAAAAAAAAAAAACTTATTCTAAATAATGCTTACAACGAGTAAATTTTGAAAACTATTGAATAATAAAGTTGCATATAACACCAAAAATCTATTGTTTATCAAAAATTTTTAAAAATAATACTTATAGACATATAGAGCTGAACTAACAATTATATAAAAAGAAGATATTTATTTAGAATAAGGGTTTTTGTATCGTGCCGAGCAGAGTTTCGGTAAATCAGAAACTCGTTGTGTCGATAGTGCCGATCCGCATAATTTTTTATATTTTTAAAATATTAAAATTATTTAAAAAATAATTAATAAAATTAATAAAATACTAAATATAAAAATTATAATTATATAATAAAAATATATAACATATACTTTTCTATCACACAGAGTATCGTTATGATTTATAAAAGGAATATGTACGATCAAAAGTCAAAAAATTTAAAAAAAGTTCCAAAAACAGAAAAAGGTGCCGACCGGGTGGGCACGGCTAGGCACACGGATCCGACACATGCCGGATCTCGGTGCCGTCCGGCTCGTAAGGCGGTGATTTAGAAAGACGGTATAAAAGCATAGGCTGATACGTAATCATTTGCAGCACAAGGATAGCAAATGAGCTGGGGGCTGGCAACCCTGAGAGAGCGAAATGGGCGATGAAGGTGGTGCTATCTCTCGCGGCAACTGAGGCGGTCATCGTGGGCGGCGCTCTGTTGCTTCTCCGTAATGTCCTGGGCTACGCCTTCAGCAATCAAAAGGAGGTCGTAGACTACGTCGCCCAGCTCGTGCCTTTTGTTTGCCTCTCAGCCATCATGGACTGTTTGCAGGGAGTCCTCTCAGGTTATTCCACATCTTCTTTTTTTTTTTTTTAGGTTTTGTACACAAACGAAAAAGAAAAAAAAAAGCTCATGCTTTGAAAATTCTGAATAACCAAAAAAACTACACAATAAACCACATAACATACGTGGCAACATCAGAACCACATATTATAATAAGTATAGTTGTAATTTTGATAATTTATGCGGATCACGAGATAAATGTGCAGATCAGAATGTGTTGTGAAAATTAGTTGTGTGTGGTTTAATGTGTGATTTATTCGGTGTGAGTAGTTTTTTTCCATAAATCAATTCCTAAAATAAAAACACTTAATTCACTTTGTAGAACACTTTTTTAGCTCATCTGGAATATCGTATTTGCTTGTTCGAAAACTTTTTTAGCTCGACCGGAATATTTTATTTACTCATCTGGAGCATTTTAGTTGAAACACTACGATACACTACGATAAACACTAGACGTCTAAAAATATCTTGGAGTATCAGACTAGAATTTTTTTTAAAAGTTGAAAAATATGACTGATTTGTACGTATTTTAAAATGTATGAATCTTTTTTTTCTAGCGATGTTCTCTTAGTTCATAATAACAATAACTCAGTGATACGTCTTGCCTAGACAATATCTAGTTAGGATAAAATATATGCAGCTATGTTTTTGTACAAGACTATTTTTATAAAACATTTGCTTGAAAAACTAACCTCTAAAATACAAATAACAGAGTAAGGTATCAAACCGACCTTGATCAAAACAGGGGTTTTTTTGTTCATAATGACTGAGACAATTTCTATACCTTGTCACTAATTCTTGCTTTCCAAAAAAATATTCAAAATCCAAAATAAATTTATAATCTAAAAACAAGGCTTTTCTGTACATGTCGTACCTAGCCTGACTGACAGATAAAATCATGAATATTATTCCGATAACATTTAAAATCAATCTGCATAACGTGAGTTATATCAAAACTTAGATTAAACAAGTCTGTTTAAGATAATTGAAGGTTTAATAACAACATATATTGTACTATTTTTCAAAAACTTTTAAATTTAGGATTAAGTGCATATCAACCTCTTATTTTCAAAAATTGAACAAATCAATCTTACAAATAGAAAAATACTTGACGTGACTGTGCGTGCATCATCATGTCAATACGTTCTTAGCTTACGTGGACTAATTTGCACATGTTTTTATAACACAAAAATCTGATTTCTGAGCTGAATTTGCACTGGTTTTTTTTTTTTTTTTTGGAGATTAGCGTGAGAAAATTCTGTCGATAACTGGCCCTCTTTGAGCGACTGTTATAACAGATAAATTTATGGGTGGCACCGATCTCTGTTCTATCAATCGAGGGGTTCCATCCTTACGGATAGGACAGACCCTGGTACATACCCCCAAAGGGACCTGAAACCAGGACCTATCTTACTTCCCATGAAATACAGGGGTCTTCGACCCTCACAACCTTTTTTTCAAAGCTGAATTTGCACTGTTGTTGACTGGATTCTGTAGGAATTGCTCGAGGGTGCGGGTGGCAGCACCTCGGCGCATATGCTAACCTTGCAGCACTGTATCTGCTTGGGGTTCCTGCTGCTATAATTCTTGGATTTCTGCTGCATTTGAAAGGAAAAGGTCTTTGGATTGGAATCCTCAGTGGAGCTACAACACAAACCATCCTCCTACTTCTCATAACCTTCTTCACAGATTGGCAAAAACAGGTATCTTTTTTTTTTTATTGAGAAAAAAAGGGAGATTTACATTTTAGCCCTTCCCTCAAAATTTACTTTACAAATAAATTCTTCATTTATGGTCCGTTATCTCATGCTCCAAAAAAAATATAGAAATTATAGATTAAATCAAAATATATGTTCTTGTATTTAATTTTTTTTATTAAAAAAAAATACTTATAAATAAATACTTTATGACTCTAAAATCTTAGTAGATTAGCGGATTAATTTTTAAACTTATGATGATTCTGAAGCTTCAAAATGTCTATGTAGAAATATTTTTTGAAAAAAATTGAATACAAAAATTATAGATCACATCAAAAATTTTCTTTTAATTTTCAAAGTTTATTTCCATAAATATTTATGTAGTAATCAAAATATTCCTAACACGAATATCCAACATAGGCGATTTGCTAATCATTTGAATCAGGAGCTGATTTGCATATAGTTTCAAAACCATGTGCTGAGATGCTACTTTTTTCCAAAAAAAAAAAAAGAAGAATCGTTTATTTAACTGTGCATACTCCAGTATCTGTTACAGGGCTGTTGTGAACTGATCTTCTTATTTTTATTATAAAAAATGTAATATAAGCATGGATTTATCCTTCTTTTTGCAGACAAATGAGGCAAGGAAACGCATATTGGGAAGCAGGTAAATATGCAGAACAATCAAGAAGATCATCATCATTCTCATAATGTAAAACTTCAGCAAGCATCAGCAATCCAAGATCATGAACGGATCAATCACTTTATGAAACTTTTACCTGTCTGGGAAGTAGTACATATCTTGAGCTGTGCTTATGAACTGTGTATAAATATCATAGTTTTATTTGACGGCTTAGCGTAGCCCGTACCTCCGGCAGCACATATCTATTCTGACAGTTATATGTGGTATGAAATGGCACTACACATGCCGAATATTTATCTATATATGAATTTTAAATTTTTTTTTTTTTTTACTTATATTTTTAGAAATAATGAATAAATATTTATCGGCATGGATAACACGGCAGCATGGCATAATCATACGTCGGGATCCTAAATTACACGATGTTACTTATGCACTAGTTCCTAAATTCATGTTTATTGAGTAGCAGAAGTTTCTTTTTTTTTTGGTGCGGTAGGGATAGTTTAGGAACTTGCGTCGTCGGTATGAACTTTTTGAATACCATGAAATTGACTATCGTTTTACGTACATATTAGTCAGTGCCGACAATTATTTGCACGGCACATACCTGCAAGATGAGTACCAAAAGTTTTATATTTAAATTTTTGAAAAGTAACAAGTAAAGGTATATCTGTACACTCGGTATAGCACCATTGCTATTTGCCAAGATCTGAATTTATAATATGCTAAGACTAGAGATTGGCCTACTTGAATGCCAAAGAATGAAGTAAATAAGAAACAACCCAAAAAAGCAATCAAATTTTCTCAGTTTGAAATGCCTTCACCTAATAATAATCTCCTACATTTTATTAGAATTTGATGACTTAGTCAACATTTAATGTTCAATAACTTGAGTATAGTACGAACTATTAGCATGCGATAAGAATCATGAAATCAGAGTTAGCATTTTGCACCTTTATTTTATCACCTTTTGTCTTATTTCGATTATTTACTCGCATTTGCATAGACGATCGTGTACATTTAAAAAATAAATTTTTGATCTTATCGGACATAATTCTTTAAATAATTTGAGATATGAATAAGCATTTTTTAAGTACAATTATGAGAGACCGCCTCACTGCTAGCGCTTTATTTTCTATACCACTATTGGAATTTCGTGAATCGGTTCGTTGGCAGTAGTAAGTAAGAAGACAACTATCTACATCCAATTCTAAGATATTAATCCCTTACTTCCATTAAACTTCCTTATCATATCTACTAAAGAATCGCGTATATATTATCTATTTTATTACAATTGCTAAATAATTTCCTTAGGAAAAAATTAGCACGTGATACGTGTGATATTACACTAAGTAAGTGTAGTGCTCAATTTAATAGCTAAGATGAGATGAATTTATAGTTGTAAATGAATGTTATTTCATCTGTGCAGCTAGGGATGCGTTCTCAATAAACGTGATTTAATTGCAGTACAACCATTCATATTAATTTTTTTTACAGTAGCAATAGATAAAATTCTCTCTCCGAAGTTCCAATATGGGATATTTCAGGATTTCTCATTGCACTCTGTCAAAAGTCAAAGCAATTAATATTCAAAATTATAAATTAACCATAAATTACTATCTACATTAGAAGACATTATATACAGGTCTCACTAGATGTTTCTACAATTTTATGTTTTATGCATATACGTGTAAAGTGTAGTGGTTAGGTGCTCACTATATCTATCAGTTCTTTTATTTCTTGCTCTGTAATGTTCTTATCTCTCTATTCCATAGTGCTTTGTGGGATGGCAGAGCTGCTTTAATTTTTTATACGATATAGCCAGTATTCTCTTTAGTCTTTCTCATCAATAATCACCTATCAAAAAAAAAGAAACACAGAAAAAGAGGAGAGAGTTTATAGTAGATGTGGAGTGCGGATCAAAAAAGAAGGTTATTAGGATAGAAGAAGTGTCGCTACATAACAGTTGAAAAACTAATAAATACAAACATCATATATCAGTTTAGGGTTGAGTACTAGTGATGACGTTTGTCAATTGGTAAATTCGCTGGATCTATATAATCGGGAGGTGTTTAAATGCGCAGTTGTGTTTTGTATGATTGCTTATTAAATTAATATTCCGAGGAAAGATCGCTAATGAGATTATATTTCAGATAAAGTATTCATTATTAGTCTGTATTATATCCAGATATAATTACCTCATAATCACTAAAAATTAGATTAGTTACGACTAGTGCTAGACATTCCAGTTTTAAAAGTGCGCGAATTCTTCCTCGTTACCGCTCTATCTCATTTTGTCTATACTGTCTTTCTCCATGTCCTCCTGGTTTAATCTAGCACAATTATATATAGAGAGAACTTAACCTGTGATATATGTAGATAGTTAATGATATAGAAGTATAGATTCGGGTAGTTTCGGTATATTGAGAATTATATAATATAGTATTTTGGGAGTGAGAGTATTATTATACCCGAACATTTCATAGTGTGAAATAGCTTTTACTATATGACACACCACATATATAGGGTAGAGAGGATCGTATTTATCTATTTGAATATAAATAACTTCGTTTAATTTTATGAGGAAAGGTTTATCTATATAAAACTCGTGATATGAGCTATGGTATCGTTTGATTTTAGAAATACTGTGTATTATTTTTATTTTTATTTTTTTTAAATACATTGTAAGTTTATGGTAATATGTACTCTTGTAGTGGTGTAGATCAGGCAATCGAGTGTGCATCGGATATTTACGATATAATTGAGAGTTAATAAGTTAAGATAATAGCCTAGTACAGATCAATTTCCGAGAAATACTACTATAGGATGCATGCTGTCTAATAAATAATTTTTGTAACATGAAGTATGTTTTAGGCGTTAAGTAGCACACGACTCACAGGAAATAACTACCGGCGGCTCAAGTTTCAGCTAGACGACAGTATCACTACAGATATTATGTATATGCTTACATAACCTGAGCAGTCTTGATGATTTATTGGAGTTCGTTAGATTGTATTTCTGTTAATGTTTTTTTTATCTATGTATTTTATGCCGAGTCCAGTCTATCCACATTTATGCCTTGACTTCGGAGTTAGCGGAGAGTTTTACGTGGCAGTTATGCCGAGGCTGATGGTGTGATGCGCCAGGCAAACGCAGCCGGCTGAGCGAGGTTTTACGACTGTCTATAGTTGTGTGACGGCATGTAAGGGGGCTATGAGTTGACTGTAGTGTCAAGACAATGTCCACGTATCTACCGCTCTTTCTCACAATTAGTGGGATTTGGTGCTGGTACTAATTAGATCAAATTGATTTGAGTATTTATCTGCTATTTCATATTTTTATTATTTCCTTTTTTAATTTTTGTGTCATCCAATAGAATTGTTTTGAGTGGTATTTCCTGTATTTTCCTAGTCTATTCTAAAGTATGAGCTTTCGTGTGAACGAGTAGCTACTATTGTTCCACGTTGTATTATATATATTGTGTCTAGATAGATATTATAATCCCGACTTCAGTATTTGACCCAGTTAATTAACTCGTTTATGTATGGAGATGCTGAACATAAGACGATCCGGTAAAGAGGTGTCTGAGGTTCTTAGATCTAGCATATTTATTGGCTCTCATTCCTCATGAAAAATAGGATGGGGTCGAATTTTAATTCCGTTTCTTATCGAAATGTAGGATAGTAATCGAACTCAACTCTGTCCATACAACCAAATAATATTAAATTTCCAATATATTCATAATTTTGAGGAGATTATATACTATGAGCTCACAAGTTGTTTAGATATAATTATTAGACACGACAACCACTATAGGTCATTGGTACTACTTATTGTTCACATAGATTCAGTTATGATTTGAATTAGGAGAGAATTATTACTTTTAGTCTTCGCATAAGTTTATCGTGGTAAATAATTCTTGAGACACATATACAATTGCTATAGTCGATAGACACCTGAGTGATTGGTGTTGATGCCTCTCGTTCTTCAATACATATGCATATATATCTATCTCAACTATGTGAGATTAATAGGATAGGATTATACAGATTTATGAAGCACATAAAAAGACGAAATAGACGAATAGCACAATATAGTAACATATAAATGCATAGGTACAAATTATAAGAAATGTTCTGGTATATACTTTATTTTAATTCAGCGAGAGCAGTGTGAGTTTATTAGGAGTGGTAGTAAGATATATGCTGTTACATCATATAGCTGTCGCGATTAGGACGTATTCACATATTTGAAGTAATAGTATCATATCTATTAAATGAGATACATCTATATGAGTAAGTACATATACCGGTACTGTTGTTTAGATTATTCAATTTGACCAATTATATAGTGATACAGATTATATAGAAATATTCATGCACAAGCGGAGTGTATAGCTTGTTTTCTGCTTCACTCCATTTCATCTGCTACATCTTCTTCCATCATAAAAAAAAAATCATCAATGGTTTTTTCTCCCACCAAGTCAATGCAAAAGTTCTCTGAAACAATGGAGTGGAAGGTGGTCAAGAAGAACATATCATCTTCTCTGCTAGTTCTTCTTCTCCTCTCCACCATTTTCATAGTCGTCTTCAAGTTTTCATCTCCTTTCAGAATCACAGACAACCAGAGCTTCCATCAAAACCCTAACCCTAGCCTCAACAACAGCATAACACATTCAGATGAGAACAATAATACACCATTTCCAGTTAGAAGTCATGATAAGGTTAAAGAGCCCTTGTGTGATGTGTCTGTAGGAAAATGGATAATGGATCCAAGAGGATCTATCTATACCAGCTTGAGTTGCCCTACGATGCCCGAGCTCGATAACTGCGTAAAACATGGGAAAGATTCCGGATACATTTACTGGCGGTGGAAGCCGGTTAGTTGCGAGCTACCTCGGTTCGATCCTCGGTTGTTCTTGGGATATGTTCGCGGGAAGAAGATGGCATTTGTTGGTGACTCGCTAGCCCGGAACCAAGTGGAGTCTCTCTTGTGTCTCCTTTCACAGGTGATTCATCAATTTCCAACTATAATCTCCTCTCTTTCTTCTGTTCTATTCTCTTTTAGATCGAGTACCAACACAAACACGACTAAAGTTTGCCTTTTGTCGGTGTATTACCAACTTCGCGAGCTTGCTTCACATTTTGTTAGTCTACAAAGAGCTTGACTTTCTGTCTTGCCGATGAATAAAAATTTAGCTGACGGTGAGTATGTGTTATGTCTTACCTCGGTATAAGGTCATGGTAATTCCCTCCCAGGGAATATATGATGACGACAATGCCGGTTATTCAAAAACATATTTCTCGTATTTTCGACAAATTTTTAAGAATCGCTAGTTTTTGTGAATCTATTTTCACAACCGACGTAGCTATATATATAATATAATTATTATTCATTAATTCTGATTAAACAGGCGGAGATTCCGAAAGAAGTTTACAGGGATGAGAATGACAAATACAAGACATGGTACTTCCCTACTCACAATTTCACTGTCATGGTCATGTGGACCGAGTTCCTAGTCGACGGACCAAGCAAAATCATTAATGGATCGTCTGCATTCGAGCTCCGACTCGATAAGATGAACTCAAACTGGACTGAAAAACTACCCGGGCTCGACTACATCGTCCTCAATGGCGGAAACTGGTTTTTCAGGAGAATTTTCATGTATGAAGGTGAAAATCTACTAGGCTGTATTTTCTGCCGTGACAAGAACGTTACGAAGCTCGAGTATGAATACGGCATTAGACGAACACTACGAGCAGCGCTGGAGTTCATCAACAATTGCAAAAATTGTGAAGGATTAGTAACAATCTTGAGGACATACTCACCATCACACTTTGAGAATGGTTCATGGTTCAATGGTGGATATTGCAGAAGAACACAACCACTGAGTGAAGATGACCCAATTTTGGATCGAAAATATTTAAATATCAGAAATATACAAATGGAGGAATTTCAGAAGGCAAAAAATTTTGCAGCAGGTAAAAAGAAGTTCAAGCTATTGGATGTAACAAAAGCAATAATGTTGAGGGCCGATGGGCACCGTGGCGAGCTCTGGAATCGTGTGTCGATGAAGAACTCTAGCGATTGCTTGCACTGGTGCTTGCCCGGGCCGATCGATATGTGGAATGATCTTCTTCTAGCAGTTCTTCAAAGTGATTAATTAAATTAAACAGCTTTTTAGTTTATTTTTCATTTTTTCCTTTTTTTTTTACATGCAGTTCTTCAAAGAAATAAACAACTTTATTTCTTCTGCATGTAAAGACAACAATTTTCCTTTTTTTTTAATACAGCCCTTCATATAAATGTAAGATGTAATATGATATTCATTCTTTTCTTATTAAGATGTTATATGAAAATTTCCAGTAGATTCCTTTATTTAGTATTCCAAATAATATAAGCTGTCAACACCTTAAAAAGAGCACTTCTATCAATCAGCATTATGAAGAGTCACGATTTAATCTGAACTGTCTATTGTGTATTAAAATTTAGTTATTACATAATATAGTATATAAATCAAATTATATCCGACTATTAAGAGTACTTGAAGAATTGCGTTTCTCCAAATATTTCAATTCCAATAAAACATGTTTTGCAGACCTTACAATCAAGTCAAGGTCAATAAACATGGCATTATTTAGTCAAAACAAATTAATTTAGCATCGTTGATGCAAACAAATCCATTTTAGTCAGAAAACAAAGAACACAGTTGTGATTCCCGTATAATCACTACTAATATTATATTAGCACAAATTATCAAAAGAAAAAATTATAATTTTTGTTCTTTTATTTTTTGAGAGAGAGAAAGGATATATGTGATCTTTCACGATCATTTCCAATGAACAGGTAGTAATTTTTCCAAAAAGAAAAAAAAAATTAACATGTGAAACCGAATTTAAAAGAAATTGATCTTGTGAACACGTTACCAAGTAACCTGATTGTGCGAATGAAGGATGTTGCATCGATAGTATGGGCCTTGGAAAGTCTTCATATTCAGATTTGACTTCCTGCCTCACTACTGTGAGCAGAAATTTTACTGACAAGTATGCACACGTATGCCCGCCCACGTTCTGATGAGTACGTATCTCCCCCACGAATGAACCAGATACAGATTATGATGGCAACATCAGTACCTAAAAAATTGGAGACAAAAGCGTCGCAATCCACCATATAAGCCGACGAAAGCAAGTTCACATGTTGAAGCATCTAAATTTTAAAATAGTACAAATAATACATATTAATAGTCTTGTATGCTGCTCTTCACAAGGTCTGTTTAGCAGTTATTTTCATGGGCTAGCTGTACTTAATCAGTATCTCATAAGTAGCTAATAATAATATGATGTTCTTAATTCAGGTTGCCTTAAAATATTGGTGATGCAGCATCATGACAAGTAAGCCCATGCTATCATAGTTGACTTGGATGTTCTACACTCTCTTTCATCTCTCCTACCCTCACTATTTCGTGTACTTTTCCTTCACTAACAATTAAAGTGTAACAAACACCTTTTTTTAATTTTAAGTAACCTCGAAAATTCAAGAAGATAAAGTTAACCGTTGATAAACACACCATTTCTTTAGCCGGTACTTATTTTTTTTATTGAAATGATAGAATCAGTATATTATAAATCGGTAAAATAGTATAAACAATATAAAATAATAAAAATAAATCGAACTCCTGAAAATTTTAACTTTGGAGTTAATTCATGCGGACCTTCATAGAATATTAATTCTCAATAGCTTCTTTTTATTACTTTTTCTTCTCATAACTTATGTCCACATATTTTGAAGAAGAATATCATTGGATAAATTAAATTTTAAATCATCATCAAGAAAGTAACATCATCTTCAACACATAAGACGCATATAGACCGACTCATATAATGATTTTCCATTTATTATCGTAAGTGTCATATCATCAATCACCCCCAGTATTTATTAAATGAACCATCTTTGTGGTATCTTGGTGCAATTTCTGCTGATGGAGGTGCCGGAGCAGTTCCAGCAGTTTCTTATGATTGAAGTACTGGAGTGGGTTCTATAATCGGTTCTTTATCAGTTTCTACAATTATTGCAATGGGAACAATATCTGGATATTTACATAATAAGCTCTGTATTATGACGTTCTACCTTAGAGGCCGCCACCTATCCAACTCTTGCATTGCGCTTAAGATCTTCCACAGACAGCACCATGTGTTGCGCACCTGTATATATTCGCATAGCTCGAATCCAGGAGCACTAGAAGTGAAGCGACTACTCCGATATGGGTCACTCTAGCTGCATTGACTATCCCTTGTACTTGTCGATGTCCTCCGAGGAGAACAAAGGCGAACCGTAGGGCTGGTTTCAATTTGATGATCACAGTTAAATTTCTATGTGGCATAGAGCAATTTCTAAGACAAACAAAAGAAGCACTCTTGTGGTCAATCCGAACAAGTTTATGTACAAAAGTACTGGCAATAAACTAATTTGTAGTATTTTACAGGAATAGTTTTTCTAATAATTAATTACATTATTGTACATATTGTAAAAAAACATTTGTAATAACATATTGTAAAAAACAACCATTTTAGTATTACATTATTGTGCATGTGCATCTAGTGCTATTTAATAATTCTACAATTACGGATATTAAAAGGAGTTTCCGCAAAAGAAATAATAATAATTTGAATAATTGCTCTTCCGTGTACTAACTCTTCCTTTAACATTTTGAGGTCAACGTTGATACAACACTTTGAATCTCAGATTCTAAGATTTTAAACCACCACTACCAAAATTAGTCAAATTTTGATCGATCTCTCACCAATATAATATTAGATAATGGAAGAGAGAAGACGAGATTAATAATTTGGCACCGGCTAATTTTGATTTCTTTGCATTCTAATTCCGTTTCTTTCTTTTTTGAATCATCCGTAGGGCCTCGAATGAGTTCTTGGACCTCTCAAATAGTAACTATAAAGAGCTTCTTCTGATTCCTCTTGCACCAATCTCAAAAATAAAGTTAATATATAATAAAATGATCGATAAACCATGAAAAAAGAAAAAAAGATGATTAATGTAGACCAATATTTAGAGAATTTCCAAAGTCATACCCACCCACCATTACATAGTCCAAACTTTTTAACTATTTGACACGACAACTAACCCAATTATATAAAGTTTCCTGAGCAAAACTGACCATTTTTATATCCATTAGCTCACCAAAACCTCCAAATCTCCAACTCATCATCACCTAACGATCATGGCCCCTTAATTATGAGAAAGAAGCTATCTAGACAAGCTCCAAGAATCATCCATGGTTTCCAACCAATCCACCAGCAAAATGAGCTTCATCTTCCCTCCTACTTTATCTTCTTCCTCCAAACCCTACTGCACCTTAGAATGGAGGGTCATTCAAAGAAACATAGGCTCCTTCCTTGTCTGGCTTTTAATCCTCTCAACCTTCTATGTTCTCTTTCTTTTGTACTCTTCAAATCCCTTTATCATCACAACCAAGAAGGTGATCTCCCAAAACCCTAACCCTAATCTCACTCACACCTCAGCAGATACTTCACCTCTAAATTTCAACCAAACTCGTATCTTAGAACCTACTCAAACTCAAAACCCTTCAATACCAAGTCCTTCTAACCCTAAGGACAACAATGAAGGCAGATCTCCGGTACGGTTTTCAGAGAGCTCAAACGGTACATTAATGGTGGCATTCAATGCAAAGGAGAAATATTGTGATGCTTCAGATGGAAGATGGGTGAGAGATTCAAGGGGGTCAATATACACAAATTTAACATGTGCTACATTGCCAGATCTGAAGAACTGTGTTCGACATGGCAAGGATCCAGCTTACATCTACTGGCGGTGGAAGCCCGAGGGGTGCGATATTCCGCTGTTTGATCCGTGGACCTTTCTCGGTATCGTTAGAGGAAAGAAAATGGCGTTTGCCGGCGATTCGCTTGCTCGAAACCAGATGGAGTCTCTTCTCTGCTTGCTTTCTCAGGTGATGTGAATTCAATTTGCTTTTCCTTCTGCCATTAATTTTCCTAAGTTAGCACTAAAAAAGGCCACATTTTTAAGACCATGCTAATAAAAAAAAGGGTTTTCGGCATTCCGAGACCGTTTCCGTCGGCTAGAACTCCGGACAACGTTTTTGCTCACGGACTCTTTTCCATCGCTAGTCCGTCCAAAATTTTGTTTCCCGACGGAATTACGATATTTGCCAACAGAATTTTCCTACGATGACTTCATTTTTCATGTAGTACATGATGTTTAATAAAAAAAAAAAAACACATCCAGACAAAAATATAAGTTAAACATTGCTTGTCTTTTTGGTTTTATTTCCTTCTAAGTTACAATAAGGGATCAATTATCGATATGTTGTCGTCTTCTCTACATACATATATGCGTAAGTGCTATTAGTAAAGGAGTTTGTTGTTGTCGCTTACTAACCGATTTTGTCTTCTTTTTTTATTTCTTTTTCGTTTTTTTTTCAAAACAATAATTTGCGACTATATTGTTGAAGAAAAATTATTAGGTGAACTCGGTGTTTGCACGGTTATAATTTAGATCTGTGCATGTCGCCGAGTAGAAACTTTTACCATCTCGCCTGTTCTCCCGTAAAAGAGAGAGAGAAAAGCAAAAAGATAGGGTGGCCCCATCAAAACTTGATGAGGGCCGGCCCATTTAGAGCTATCATATAGCCTAGGCACCCGTCCAAGTTGCATTCTTCATGTCAAATTAATGTGAAATTTTCAAGCCTTATATATCTATATAATATATATATATATATATAATTATATATATATATATATATATATTAAAGGCTATTCTCAGTTCGACCTGAGAATAGCCTTAATAAGCTAACAACTCAGCCGTTGATCTGCTTGATCTAACGGCTGAGATTTAATTTTATACTTAACGGAATAACGATTCACGCCGTTAACTATTTAAAATATCAGTGTGGTGCCAAATTGTAGAATTTTTATGAATAATTTTGTTAAATTACTTCTCATTGTTTTATAGGCAGAGACACCAACACAAACACTTAAGGATGAAAGGGATAAATTTGCAACATGGTATTTCCCATCTCATGATTTTACCCTCATGGTAATGTGGACAGAGTTCTTTGTAGAAGGCATTGAAAGGATCATAAATGGAACAAGTTCAAATGCATTTGAGATTCACTTGGATAGAATAAATACGAATTGGACCGCCAATCTACCCGGTCTTAATTACCTTATAATCTCCGGCGGCAACTGGTTCTTCCGTAAAAATTACTTGCTACAGAAGCGGGGCAACCTATCGCTGCCGTATTCTGCGGGAGATAATTTGAAACATTTTTGGCCCTCTGTTTGCCATCGAAAAATGTTATGAGAAAAGCCCTCGAATCAATAAGTGATTGTAAGACGTGCGACGGGTTGGTCACTATACTAAGGACTTATACACCTTCACATTTTGAGAATGGGTCATGGTTTACTGGTGGATACTGCAATAAAACTCAGCCATTAGAAGATAATGAGTTGAGATTTGAAGGTGATACATGGGACATCAGAAACATTCAGTTGAAAGAACTAAAAAGAGTGCAAGAGAAGCAGCAAAATGGGAATAAAAAGATGAAATTTGAGGTACTGGATGTGACAAAAGCTATGATGATGAGGGCTGATGGGCATCCTGGTTCATTTTGGAACAGGAAGTGGATGAAGAATTCTAATGACTGCCTCCATTGGTGCATGCCAGGACCTGTAGATATTGGAATGATTTATTGTGTCAATTTCTTCAAGAAAAATTTCATTGCTTATGAAAGTTTTGAACATTTGACATGAATTCTTTCTGTAGTTTCTTGATCAATGTAAATCATGCCATTTTATAGATTCTAACATGCTTTAAAAAAATCCATAAAACTTATGGTCCGCAAGTGAGCGGAGACCCAGGGAGAGTTTCACCTCTTACTCTCAAAAAAAAAAAAAAAGCTTATAAAATCAAGACATTATACTTTCATTAAAAATGACTATCTAGGTAGATGAAAATTGAGATGAGGGGCGTTGCTTAGCTCTATCAGTCAGGATTACTGTGTTCAGTCAAATCTTTCTGCCCGAGAAACTGTTTAGTCTATCCTGTCGAAGGATATTCGTCCTACCATTCTGTAGTTGAATGTTGTTTTCTCGTACCTCTAGCAACTTGATTTACTATAATTAGTTCATCATTTTTAAATAAATAACAGATGAAGAACTTAGTAGAATGGTAGAAGCTCTTACTTTGCGACCAAAAGATTGTGAATTCGAGAAGTGAAAATTGCCTCCTGAAAAAGCAGGGTATGATGGGCATATATTACGCCAAAAATTGTCTATTTTTCTTTCTGAAAACTTGCATATTACACGAAACATGAATCTTTATGCGTGCGATTAGCCCTTTTTTAAGTAAACAACCTTCTACTTATAAGTTTAGTGACATCATTTTTTTTCTGCTTCAAACACTTTAGATTTTATTACTGTTAAGAGAGTTATATTGTTTGAGATTTATGTTTGTCTATGCTAAGTTGAGTATTTAACATATGCGCTGACCCCACAATCGAACCCAAAATTTGAAAACCATTATGCATTTTAAAGCCATGTAATAACATCTTACTTCTATCCGGTGTGGACTACGATCCATACCTGGGTCAAGACCTTAATGGACCAATTTTAAGCCCAATATCACATGTTAACCTCAATACTCTTCCCTTCACGCTTGATTTATTATCATATCGGACAACTTCCCCTTAAAATTGAGTCTGATTGTGCAACCAAGAGCTCCCACGCTGGTCCGGTCCATGATCGTAAAAATCTAAACCGGACGTGAGAACTGTAATTTTACAAAAAAATAGCATACTCCAGTTCAGCGCTTCATGCCCAATTGCCGCAGCCAGTCCAGCGCTGCCTCTCTCTCTCTCTCCCCGCACTCGCGAAGGTTCGCTGCCCGCACATGAATCGCATCTCGTCTTCGCGCCGTCGATCTGACCTCTCATGAGATCCAATCTCTCCTCCCTCACGCGCCTCGTCATTGTTCTTTTTTCCGCCTCACCATCGTTGATCGAGATCGATTCACGCGACGGACGCGTGCGGCAACAACGGGAAGGTGCCACATGCGATCGAAGCAGTGGCATAGTGGCGATAGGACGAGCGTGACGACCTGCATAAGATCGAAGGCTCACAAGAAGGCGGTGTGGCACACAGGCACAGCATCGCGAGTCTACGAGTCCACGACTCGCGAGTCGCGATCGAGATGACCTTGAGACGGTGTGGCACACAGGCACAGCATCGGTCTGTTTTTTCTTCGATCCGCTCTGGACCGGACCGGACCGGTCTTATTCCAGACCAGCTTCTCTATCTGGTTCGGTCTTCAGTCCGGTCCGAATGCACACCCCTAGCTCCCACTCAAATCGAGTCCTATCACGTAATAAGATCACTCCGTCTCAAATTAAGGTTTCAATACAAATAAGTTATATCAGCTCTTAAACTTGCTCCATACATGCCTGCTTACATGCCTGCTGACTCTCGCGAACCGTAAGAATACAGTCTTCATCTAATTCATCTTATTCGCATGAACGTTCGAGTCCAGCCAAATCATTGGAAACTAATTTATTAGAGAGATACGCACCAGAGAACACCCACTAGTAGCGTTAGCGCATACTGCTCGAGCTCACTCGTGTTAATTAGGGGTGAAAACAAACCGAATTCGAGTCCAATACCACTAAGCTTAGATCAACTTAATTGGTTTAGCTTGAGTTCGAGCTCGAGCTCGACGAGCTTCAGAGGCTGAGTTCGAACTCGGATCGAGTTCGGCTCGATTGTATCAACTGAGCCGAGCTTGAGTTGAATCGCCGAGCTCGAGTCGAGCTCAGCTCGATTATATAAATTAGATCAAGCTCGATTCGAACTCGAACTAACTCGCTTAAATAATTTTATCATAAAAAAATATTTGAATAAAATAAAAAAACTCGTCTAAGCTCGCGAGCCTAATAAACTAAATAACACGATAATCAGGCTCGGCTCGTTTAATTACTCGAGCTTGAATCCGTACTCAAGCTCAGTAATACTCGAGCTTGAATCAAACTTAAACGAGTTCGAGTTTAAACTACCCGTAAGCAGCTCAGCCCGTTTCACCCCCTAATCTTAATGCACCATAGAGCACCGGAGAACGCACCAGCTACTCTCATTTTTCGTCGGAATTAAAATGAAAGTAGAGACTACTTCTTGTTCAATGTAGGGTGAGATAAACAGTTACAAACTCTTCTGAAACTATACTGAACCATGCAAATAGGGGTGAAAACGAGCGAAGATGTAACGAGTTGCTCAGACTCGAACTCGTTTAAGCTTGACTTGAGCTCGAGTCGAGTTCGAGTATGAATTCAAGCTTGAGTTATTAAACGAGCCGAATTTGAGGACTCTCTACGCTCGCGATCCTAAAAGAAGTTTTCTATTTATTTAAGTATTTTTCTAAACAAAACTATTTAAACGAGTTCGAGTTTGATCTCGAGTCGAACTTGGTCTAATTCATTTAATTGAGCCGAGCTCGAGTTGAATTCGAGCTCAATTCGACTCAAGCTCGGCTCAGTTGATACAATCGAGCGAGCTCGAGTCGAGTTCGAGTTTGAGAATTTTTCAGTTAGTCGAGTCGAGCTCAGCTTGTGAAACTTATCGAGCTCGAGCCTCTAGATTCGAGTTTAAGATTTATTCGTGAGTCTAGTTGAGTTCGAGCTCATCCTATGAAACTTATCGAGCTCGAGCTTGAGTTCGAATTTCAGCTAAACCAATCGAGTCAAGCTTAAGCTTAATGATACTCAACTCAAACTCGGCTCGTTTTCACCCCTACTTATACATCCCTATGGTCTGTGCCAACCAAGACCATTGGTAAGACGTAGAAGCTTTTTTTTTTATTTTGTCTTTTCTCCGTTCAAATAGATAATTTTTTCTTTTGCCAATTAATCATATTATATTGAAGTGGCGACTAATTATATCATGTTTCGTGCTACTAATGCACCCATCCTCCCCGTACTTTTTTTTTCGTGTAAATATGCTATCTTCATTAAAAAGATTCTTTATTAGTTGCAAAATTAAATAAAATAATCCAATCGGTACTCTAAAAAAAAAAAGTAAATCTAACAAAATAAGTACCGGAACCTTAAAAAAAACAATACGAAAAAAAAAAAAATTAAAAAAAAAATAATAATAACAAAACCCGATGGAGGACCTCCAAGATCCAACTCCTCTGCCGCTAGCAGCTCCTCCTCTCTACGGCCAGCTAGCTCTTCGACAGAGAGCACTTCTACCTTTAGTAGTCCCATTTTCATTGTTAATGGTCCGATCACCATACCGTCATCAACTTTAAATCCTCTAAAATAGAAGGGTGTGGTAGGAGGAGAGATAGAGGGGAGATGATAGTTGGGAGAGACTGGCGCCAAATGACGGGCAGCGCCACTGCCCATCATATGGGACACGACTAGAAAAATCTCAAACTCGCCTTGGTTGTGTGGTCCATGAGCTGTTCGCCTGTTTTATCGAAAATCCTATTTTCGATCAAACAGGATTCTCGGCCGTCCGATCGGCATCAATCAAATTAATTCTTATTTCAAGATATTATATAAAATTTTCGTAAATTTTTTTTACCTATTTTTAAGCAATAGTCTTCATATAAGGTGATATAAAGTATCGTCCTCGAAAAAGAATCAAGGGACAACTGTAATGGGACAACTGTAATGAGTGCTTGCATTTAACAAGCACCTATAAATTTGACCTAATCAAACCATGCTCAGCGACTATTTCCACTCTTATCCTTCTTAAATAATCATATTATATCAGGGTAAAACAATGTCACAGTTGGGTGTAATTAGTGCAACCAACTCTGGCACATAGTTATTCCCTAATTAATTCAAAAGATAGTATAGAGTTTCAACATACGAATGAATGGAAACGTGATTCTCACGGACGTCCGTGATTTTTTCCGTGCGGACGTCCGTGCTCTCAACCAGTCCCTGGAATGAATACCCACAGTAGAAGCCTTTTGTAACATATCTTTACTTTTTATATAATGAAACGAAACATCCCGTATGACGCACCAGATTATTTTATTTGTTCTCTAATCACAGTCATTGGAACGTGATTAGAGAGTATGACTCTAGGGGTGCGTTGGTCTCCTACACTCCACTGAGTAGATGCATATACCTACAACAACCTTCATAATATTTTTCTAAAAAATCAAAAAATATAGATATAAAATAGAATATCCCGCATTGCAGCAAACGAAATTCGAACTCATGAGTTTGGTTCACGAACCACCCACCCCACTAATTGAGCTAACCTACCGGGGTGCTTTGATAACATGCAGTCCATCTAAGACTATTAACTGTCTACGAAGGAACAGTAAGTAGTAGTATCCGTAGCATTATCAACAAATGCGGGCACTTGCAATGAATTTGGCAGAAGTTAAAAGTTCACGCATGCATGCATGATTGATAGCATCATCAATTAGGAAATTTTGTGGGGTCATCCGCTCATGAACCCTCCTCATCCGGTTTTGCATTTTCATACCGTCAGTTTGCGGGACATTTATTTGAACGCTGATGGTAACAGGCACGTGCGATGGAAGACTTCATCTGATTGATAGGCCAATAATAGTCTACTTTCGATATAGCCTGATCCAGAATGAGTACAGTGCTGTTTATCAAAAAAAAAAATAGTGGAAATTTGGTGTTACTCGGTGATTGAGGGTTAAATAACTTTTAATTTTGAAGGATTTTATGATAGAATAGTAGTGACAAATCAAGGATGAATGTTGCAATTTGCATTAGATTGTGTGAATGATCATGGGTATGCTAGAGCCACCAATATTTCAGTAAAGCAATAGATCATACATCGGTAACAACTCGTATTATGCCGAGTAATTTGATGTTCTTCTGTATCCAGCTAAATTAATGCTTTTAGGTGCATTAGATGGCAGTTGAAGACTCTCTTTAATGAGAAACAAAAAGGGTAAAATTGCACTATAAAAAGGCCTATGAAGCTCCATTTTCTTTCATTCCACTCAAGACCTCTACTGTAGAAACCAATCTGAAGAAGATAAAAAGTAAAAATTTAATAATTTAAAAAAAAAGGATAAAAGAGATGGCCTCAAAGATTGAAGTGGAGGAGGAGATGAAGTCATCAGCAGAGAAGTACTGGGGAGCAGTCAAGAACTCCAATGAATTGTTACCAAAAATCTTCCCAAAACACTACAAGAGCATTGAGATCATTGAAGGTGATGGTAAAAGTGTTGGCACTGTTAGACTCCTCAGCTATGGTGAAGGCAAGAAATTTCTCATTCTCTTCTCTAAATAATTTTTTTTTTTTAATAAATTAATATCTCAAACCTTATACATAATTTGCATTTCGATTTTTCCAAAAAAAAGAAAAAAAAAAAAAAGAAGAGGAATTTGATAGTTTGGGTGTATATGTGATGTGCATTCATCATAATTTGCTTTTTGCAGTTTGCATCGGATATTAAATCACCAAGTTATATTTTTTTTTGCGCAATCTGGAAGCTTTTATCGTCGTAAAACATTTCCTTAGAATAAACATCTATATACTCGATTTAAGCTTTAATTCATTCCTGACAATGAGCAATTAATAGGATTTAACCCCAAAATATTTAAAAGTTATTTTGAGATTATGGTGAAGAACAATTCTATGGTCCAGTTTGTAATCGACCGTCAGTTGATGACACCCCCATATATTCAACCAACCGAGGAATGAAAAAAATCTAAAAATTACCAAAAAAATGCAAACAACATATCTATTCACTTCACAAGATGAGCTAATATCTAAAAATCCGTTGTACCCCGTGGCAGGAGCCTCCGTTCATGGAAGGCCTGTACTCGAATTCCAGAGCGTCGGTCGGGGTTGGGTGTGGGAGTTTACCGCGAGTTTGATGTCCCTAATTCCCATAGTGAAGACGGCGAAGGAGAAGGTAGAGGTGGTTGATGAGACGAACAAGCTAGTCTCCTACAGTGTGATAGACGGCGAGATGTTGAACTTCTACAAAACTCTCAGGTGCACCGTGCAAGTCACTCCCAAGGACAACGGCGCGTTGCTGAAGTGGTGGATCGAATATGAGAAGCAGACCGACGAGGTCCCCGAGCCCGAGGTTATGAACAAGATGGCAATGGCCACCTTCAAGGAGTTGGATGCATACCTCCTTGAGAACTAGAAAGCAGTTAATCTCTCCATGCAGAGTGCTTCTTAATTAATATACTTTAATAATAAAAACAAGTCTAAGTATGTATGGATTGTTTGTTGTTCATGTGACGTCCATGCTTTTCCTTTCTCATTGATCTTTGGAATAATATGAATCTCATGTGTGTCGATCGAACCTCCTGCTAGTATATAGTTATTTTAATTTTTTAAAAAATAGAAATAAAATATCTAAATAGATTTTACAAGCTAAGAGAAAAAGGAGAGAGAGAGAGAGAGAGAGAGAGAGAGAGAGAGAGAGAGAGAGAGAGAGAGAGAGATTTCAAGCACGATGCCGTGCAAACCCTGGCGATGAGGGTGGGGGAGGAAGCTTGTCAGCCAAGAGCTTTGAGAGAGCTCGGACTCGTGCTTACTCGGATGTGGAGCTAATATGACCTACCGGTCTCGGGATGTGTGCTTGATTTAGCGCAAGCAAGATGGAGAGAGACTGGGAGGAGGGAAGCTTTGAGTGAGGAAGAGAGGATAGCTGTGTGTTCTATTTTCTTCTACCAAAAACAAATACAAAGGAGTCCTTTAATAAGGAAATATAGCATATTAGCTCCTGAATTTTAAATTATATATAAATTAACCCCTGATTTTAAATGGTTTGCAAATCAGCCCTGATTAAGTCGAGCAGAAGGACTGGAGCCTTGATGCGACCGAGAGTGGACTCGAGTCAGTGAACGTGCATGGTTTGCATGTATGAAGCTGATGCTAGATTAACCTTGATGTGATGGATTTTGATAGACCTAAATCTTGTTTGCGCAAATTCCATATCAACCCCCTTTTTTTCATTTGTCCGTATCAACCTCTAGAAACGCATTTTCAAATAAGTCCCTGAAAATAAGTTTTCAGGAGCTGATTCGGTCAAATTTTAAAAAGAGGGGCTGATATGGAATTATCCGATCTTGTTTCTGGATGAGCTGGACATGGCGTGACGAACTCAAGTGGTAATTGATGGATTTATTGAGCCTAAATAGTAGAAATACACACAATTTAATTTCTTGAAATATATAAAATTAAAAACAGAAAATTTGTACAAACAAAATAATTGAAGAAGTACTTACAAATACTATCAGTCTTCAAGTGTTTTCCAAATAACCTGAAAAACAAAAACTCAAAATAAAAATGTAAGGTTAGAAATTTTACGATCGAGGCGTGCGTAACACTGTCCCAATCGAATATTTTGACGCCCGTGTGCAAGGGTCTCTCTAGCAAATTCGACGGAGATACAACGACCTTCGTCTCCATTTGCACGATTCGAGTCGAGTGAGACACCCACCGAGGTTTTTCGTTTTTGAAAAAGAGCTTGAAAATAGTTTTTCACTAAAGCTTAGAAAAAGCTTAGAAAAATTGTTAAATAAATTTTTGAAAGAATGAGAAAGTTTATACAGAGAGTGAGAGTGTTCATTGTTCCAGAGAAGAAGAAGAAGAATAAAGAGGGGCTCGATTCATCCAAGAGAAGAAGAAAAAGCAAAAATAGTAAAAAATTGGGCTCCCTGGAAAAAGGAATTCCAAAAGACACACCCAAAGCCTTTTTTTTTTTTTTTGCATTTTCTATAGGTAGCTTATTTTACAAGAAAATATCATTATGTATTTTTGGGAAGAGGAAAAGATCCCAGCAAATCCTTGCTGGGAATTGACTTGAGTAAATTACCCGAAATACCCTTTTTAGATAATAAATAAGAAATTAAATTGTTAATTTGAACTCAACAATCCCCCACATAAATCAAATTTAAAATTTGAAAACAAAATGTATAGACAGAAAATCATTAAACTCATTAAATAGCTCATTTCAAATATTAATAACATTGTGTTAATAGGCAAAAGAGTACCTTCCGGGTTTGAACTCTTGCTTAGTTTGATAATTGCATTGCCGTGAAAGAAACTCGATGGGACATTACGCTTGAATCGCGTCTTCCATTCTCGGATTCAACAAACATCACACACAATGCCACTCGGCGTATCGGGTTGCGGTTGTTGCACTCGCATGCGCACGGTAGCATTCATGTGTGTTTTAGGATCGCGTTATCCATAATCGCGACCCCCACGATTCCACACATATAGGTGATCCTCTAAGGGTGTAAGCAAGTCAACACCCCGTCTCATGATCTACGACTCATTCGGGATCTTGTTTAACTTAAGAGATACCCTTTTAAAACCTCTTTAGTTATTAGTAAATTATTGTATAGCCCATTTGTCCCTCCGCAGACATGGCTCTCAAAACAAGTTCCCTCCTTTTTACGCTTGCTCTTTTAAGAAGCACTCACTCGTCATAGGGATGGGCCATAGTTTTGAGTGCTATATCACTAGGTCACTCGTTCGGCTCGTTCTTTCCCTTTGAACCTCGCCGATGAGTAGGGTCCACCGGGTACCTTTATTACGCATTACACCCATCCCCTCGACATTCCAAAAACCACCGATTTTGGACAGTTTTTCAAAGATCAGCTAGATTATTTTCTGATTTGGAACATGTAGCGTTATGCAAACTATGCCTCTTCTTTAGTTTTATTGTATGACTTGATGTCGCATTTTAGATGCTATTCATATGCACGATCTGCATTCTCTTGTGCATTTTTCAATAGCAGTCCTACAATCACAGTTTATCGCAATAGGAGATAGAGGCAATGAAAACAAAAGGAATATCATGCATTATATCTCTAAAGCCATTCGCCTTCTATGCATGCAGTTCTAGGGCAATAATCTCATGATTCCATAGTGCTTCTAGCTATACATGTGTTTACCAAGGATTTCTTAAGTATACAGCAGCTGCCACCAAGTAAAAACACATATCCTCAGTAGATTTTACATCTTGAGAATCCACTAATCCAATTTAGCATCAGCAATAACATTCTAAGACTTAGGAAAATCCGTGTAAAGTGAAGGACTATAGTTAGATGTTCCCTCTCAAGTAACCTTTACTCTATCTAGTGCTCTCCAATGTTCATGACTAGGATTATGTGTATACCTACATAGTCTATTTACTGCATAAGCTATGTCAGCCTAGTATAGTTCACCCAAAAAAGCCTAATGATTCCAATAATTTTGCATGATTTTGTTCTTCCTACAGGTTCACCATGATGCTTTCACTAATAAATAAATAGTCTCTAAAGGAGTGGATAGAGTTTTGTATCTTGTAACAAAACATTACTAAAACTGTCACATAATGATATGAATAAATATGACCGTTGCCATCACGTATCAATCTCACATTAAGATAAACATTGCTTGCCCTAAATCCTTCCATATCAAAGTTAGCACATAATTAACGGCTTTAGGTATAATCAATAATCGCATGCTAGTGCCCAACATGAGAATATCATCAACATAAAGGCATAAGATAATTTTATCTTCTCCAACTACTTATAGTAGACACATTCATCTGCTAGAATTTATTTTGAAATCAAAAAGAAGCAACACATTTATCAAATTTCTTATGCCATGTTTAGGGGCTTGTTTAAGACCATAAAGATATTTTATTCAATTACATTACTTTTCTCTTCATTGCCCTTTCATTCACAAACCCTCAGTTGTTGCAATAGATTTTTTCATCTAATCACCATTTAGAAAAGCAGTTTTCACATCCAAATTTGATGAATATGCAGATTATAAATAGAAGCAAGTGCCACCAAAATTCTAATAGTGGTAATGCGTGCTACAGGAGCATAAACATCAAATAATAATCTTATACCGGCTTTTGAGGTGTAGCCTTTGCAACGAGTCTAGCTTTGTTCATTTATCGTACGACACCATCGGGTCTTAACTTCTTTCTTGAATACCCATTTACAACCTATGGCCTTAGAACCGCGGAGGAAGATCTACTAAATCCCATGTATGATTTGCAAATAAAAATCTAATTAACCTTAACGGCCTGCTTTCCAAAATGGACAGTCTATAGAGATTCATAGCGGCTTCATAAGTTGTAGGATCCATTTTCAACATTCATAACAAAATCATCACCATAAATCTTTTTGTGTTCTAACCCTCTTACTTCTTCTCAATTCTTGAGAATCAGTTTCATTGGATTGTGTTTGTGGTGTAGAAGTACTAGTTGAGCTACTGTACTGTTTGGCAAGATAGGAAAACTAATTTCCAAAGAACACCGGCATCTCGGGCTTCTAAAATAGTATTAGGTGGCAATATCAGAAAGTATCGGAATTAATTACTAAAAATCTATAGGCGTTAATATTTTTATAGCATAACCAAACAAACATGCAATCAACAGGTTTTTTGAGCCTATTTATAGTTTTGAAACTAGGCACCTTCACTTTGGGAGCACCCCCACACTTTGAGATAAGTTCAAATTCCCGGGCTCTACTTGTCCATAGTCATAAGCTGTTTATCTCTAACTTTTGGCACGACGGTTTAAAACAAACAAGCAGTTAAAATAGCTTCCCCCCACCAAAATTTTCAGGTGCACCGAACCTGTGAGCATAGCATTGGTCATATCCATCAAAATTCATTTTTTCTTTCTGTTACCCCATTAGATTGGGGAATAAGGAGGTGTCACCTCATGGAATTATGCCAGACTCTTCATAAAAGGCTACAAATTTCATTGGAAGTAATATTCACCGCCACGGTCGATCTCAAAATTTTTATTTTTTTTCTAACGCTGATTTTCAGTCTGCTTCTTAAATAAAATAAATTTACTCATGCATTCACTTTTAGCTTTCAACAGGTATCATATAAATTATAACAATATCTAGAATAGTCATCAGATAAAAGTTATAAAATACTTACTACCTCCACGAGTAAGCTTACCACCTCACAAATGTCATGATGATAAAGCTCCGAAAAGATCACATATCCCTGTCTAAACATACTTGAAAGGAAGTTTTAGCATCTTTGCTTCAACACAGTATATCACATTTATCCATAGTAAATCACAAGAAGGTATTAAACTATTGCCTTCATCTTTTCTAATAGAATTATAATTCACATGACCCTAACCGTCCATCCACAAAGATGGCGGATGAAATTAGTCATTGACATTCATAGCCAAAAAGCATTCTAACATAAGTTTTCAACATTTAGTTTAAATAGGCCATTCACACATAAATCCCTTTCCAACAAAATTACCATTCTTTCTATAAACAACAGTATTGGCTTCAAACAACTTAAGAGTACCATTAGTACAAGCAAAGCAACACTAATCAAATTTCTACGCATTTCGGAAACATGATAGACACTCGAAGTACTAATTCTTTCCGGAAGATAGCTTCAAAACTACTTCAACCAATCCCATCATATTGTGCGAACGGCGATTGTTACCCATGGTCACACTTCCTCCAATGTGACCTGAATGAGGAAAACCAAGAGGATGATGAGCATAAGTGTACATTAGCACCAGAATCAATCCACCCAATCAAGATCAGCTGAAGGCCATATTTCACTTCAGTGAGAAGAGAACTGACCGACTCGTCCCGAGGGAACCGGGCTCCTAAAGTCACCAGTTAACTAGGATCGGAGGACGGATGCGCATCCTCTTGTTTCTCGGTATACTGGTTCAGTCTTCCTATATAGCAATTTCGTGCAAATGTGATTTGGTAAGACCACATACATAGCAATGTTCTCTCTTTCTTTTGGCCCTTCTTGAAGATGCTATTTTTGTTTATGGTTTTGGTTTTGATTTGGGAGTTGGGCTGAGTGTTGGAACTTCTTTTTCCCTTTTTGGTTGAAACTTTATTCTTTTTGGAAGATAGAAGTTAGTTATTGACTCTCTACATTGACTTGAGTGGTTTGGGTTCACCTGCCACTTTCCTAAGCTAAGTCTTTGTTCTTCCATTCTAACTTGAGAAAATTAGTTGGTCAAGTTAGGGTACCTTGCATACGGTTTAATCGGAAAGCAAATGTTTGTTCCAAGAGCTTGGTAGACGATCTATAAGTGATTGAACAAGAAAAACTATCCGAAAAAGTAGTGTCCACTAGCTCGCAAAGCATTCACTATATTTTCAAACTCATGATATTGGGGATTCATGGGTATTATCTACGAACTTGAACTTCTTTGAAATTTTGCCAATAACGTTTAGCACCCTCACATCATGGTCCGTACTTTCGTTCAAGTTCATTCCAGAACTCTTGCGCCGACTAGTGTAAACTATAAGAAATATCATAAAGTTCGCATGCTCAATTACACCCAAGATCCTACGTAAGCACAATTGGAAGTTGATTTGTTCGGGGTTTTGGATAGGTGAGTGGAGGTGGTTGTGGTATCATTTGTGGTGGAATAGCATAGGTATAGTGATTTGGGGTTGGTTCCGATTTGATTTGGTTATTACGATTGTGGAGATTGACCCTACCGGAACGACGTTGTGGTGGGATAGTTGGTAAAGAATTAACTCCAGAAATATCTTGCGATGAGTGTTGGTAAAGGATTATATTCCAATAGCGGAGGCCAAAACCTAAAGTTAAAAGCCAAATGCACTTGATTTTGCCAACGCCGAAAACATACTACCATCACCCTCAAAATTTTTCGTCTAATATCATCAATCGGGGCATACGAAAAGAGAACAAACCACAGATCACTAAATTCTGCCATATTTTAAAAACACTTAATTAATAACAAACCACATACACGAATGACATGCATGCTAAATTTACCGAACTTAAAGAACATAGTGTAGCACATATTAAATTTAAAAGAAACATAAAACCACAGCTTCATAGAATCTATCCATAAGTTTCTACTAATGACACAGCAAATATTCGATTGGATTATTGGATTTATTGAGCCTAAAGTAGTAGAAATACACACAAAATTTAATTTCTAAATATATAAAATTAAAAACAGAAAATTTAGTACTAACATAAATAATTGAGAGTACTTACAAAATACTTATCACTTTCAACGTGTTCCACAATAACCATACAAAAAATAATAACTCAAAATAAAAAAGAGTTAGAAAGTACCGCGAGGTGCGTATCACTTGTCCCATCGAAATTTGCCGCCCGTCCAAGGCTCCTCTAGAATTCCGACCGGAGAAACAACGAATTCGTCCGAATTTTGCACATTCGGAGTCGAGTGAGAACACCACCGAGTTTTCGTTTTTGAAAAAGAGCTGTGAAAATTAGGTTTCTCACTAAAGCTTAGAAAAGCATAGAAATTGTTAAATAAAATTTTTTTGAAGAATGAGAAGTTCATACAGAGAGTAGAGTGTTCATGTTCCGAAAGAAGAAGAAGAATAAGGGTTGTGCGTTTGGTTCGCGAGGCTTGACAGATTCCGAGGGAAAATTTTAACATGTGGAATCTGATCCCACGTTGGTTCGTCAAAAGTATGGGAATGCTGCATTCCCATGGAAGCAATATTCCCACAAATATGGTAATCTAGATTCCCATGGGGGAGGTGGGTATCTCGATTCCCTGCATATACCTACAAGAATTACTTATTCCAGATGTCCAATATATACCCTTAAATTTTCTTATTATTTTCAAAAAAACCATGTTATTATGTTTGCTATCTCTTCAATATTTCTTTTCACCTCCACTGGAATGCTGCCGAGCCGATCGCCTCTTCTTCGCTGCGCCGCCGAGCCGACCGCCGTCCCGCCTGCTTTTTCGCCGCGCCGCCGAGCCGACCGCCGTTTCGCCTGCTTCTCCGCCTCGCTGTTCCGCTGCCTCCTTGAACCAAACGACCGCCTCGCCGTTCCGCCTGCTTCTCCGCCTCGCCGGTCCGCCTAAGGTTCGTAGTTGTAGATTTGGTGAATTGTTAATTTGGTGAATTGTGAATTTGGGGAATCTGTAATTCATGAATCTATGAATTCGTGAATTTGTGAATTTGGTGAATATTAGAATATGTGAATTCCTGAATCTGTGAATTCGTGAATCTGTGAATTTGGTGAATATTAGAAATCTTTGAATTATGAATCTGCTAATTGCGTGAATATTAGAAGTCTGTGGAATTCATGAATCTGTGAATTTGGTGAATATTAGAATCTGTGAATTTGGTGCATTTGGTGGATTTGGTGAATTTGTGATTAGTTGTATTCCGTGAGACATTCAAATTTGTGATTAGTTGTAGTCTATGAGACATTCAACTTTGTGATTATCTGTAAGGGCTAAAACTGATTATAAATTTGTGATTAGAAAACCTGTGATCTGCCTACTGCTTATTTCATATAAGGCTGTATATGTTAGTCTATACAATGGATTCTTGGTGATATGATATGCTGTTATGCTGCTGAATTTTAAGAAAAATCTGTATGCAAATCTGTCTTCAATTCGTTTTTCATTTCCGTTTTCCTATGGTTATGCTTGTCCTAATTATTTTTTAAAATTTCTGTCTTTTATAGATCAAAATGGATCAATTGCCAATGGAGTATTTTCGCTTATTTATTGCACTCATTTCACTTTACATAAAGTTTAATGAGCAGATAATGAGTATAATCAGTAAATTGAAATTATTACCAACTAATCAGGATGAATCGGACCAAAAACAATGCACCTTTTTTGGGCGGATACGATAGACTTGCAATTAGACAAATCAATGTGAGGAGAATGGTATTTGCAGAAGACATAACATGCCTAGAAAATACAAGAATGGATAGAAAATCATTTTATAGATTATGCAATTTATTACAAGTTGAAGGCAGACTGAGTGGGACTAGAAACATGTGTTTGGAAGAGATGGTTGCTATGTTTCTTTATACATGTGGACATGCAGCTACAAACAGAGTTAATAAAAGAGAGTTTGTAAGGAGTGGTGAAACTATTAGTAGAACTTTCAATCGTGTATTAAATGCTGTTCTGAGATTGCATCGTATTTTGCTACGGAAACCGGAGCCTGTGCCTGAAAACTCTAATGATCCAAGATGGAAATGGTTTAAGGTACAAATATCAATATGCAAATGTCCTTACATTGACCATATATGAATATTACAATTTATTTTTTGGTTTTTTTTATTAGAATTCGTTGGGGGCATTAGATGGAACACATATCAAGGTCAATGTCTTGGATAAAGATAACCCTAGGTACAGAACAAGAAAAAATGAAATTGCTACAAATGTTTTGGGAGTTTGTTCTCAAGATATGCAATTCATATTCATATTACCTGGATGGGAAGGATCAGCTGCTGATTCTAGAGTACTTAGAGATGCTATATCTCGAAGTAATGGTTTTAAAGTTCCTCAAGGTAATAAGTATTGGTCATAAACAAACACATTATATTTTCCATATGAACACTTACATCTAACAAGTGTACTAATTTCTTTCGTTATAGGATATTATTACCTTTGTGATGCTGGCTATATGAACGCGCAAGGATTTCTTACTCCTTATAGGGGTCAAAGATATCATTTAAATGATTGGAGCAATCGTCCAAGTACACCCCATGAGCTTTTTAATTATAGGCATTCTTCAGCAAAAAATGTTATAGAGAGGTGCTTTTGGATTTTCTTAAAGGGAAGATGGCGCATTGTTAGAGAAAAATCATACTTATCCCGAATAAAGACGCAATGTAGGATCAATTACGGCATGTGCACTTTTACACAACTACATACGCCGAGAGATGGTAGTTGATCCTTATGAATCTGAATATCAACCAGTTATTACACCTCATGAAGAACAAGACGGAGATTCAATTACTTATATTGAAAGTACCGATGCTTGGTCAGTTTTTCGAGAAGATTTGGCAAATGACATCTGGAATCAATCAAGACAATTTAGTAGTTAACTTATGCATTGTATAAAAGTTTTGATTATGTTACAAGTGATACTTTTGTTTACATTAGTTAAGTGAAGACAACTTGTTTGTTAGTTTAATCCGTTTTAGTTTTTCTTTTTAATTTGGCATGCTCTTTTTACTTTGTCATGCTCTTTTTAATTTCCCTAACTTAATGGTTTGTATTGTTAATTATATTATGTTGAGGTATTTGAGTTTATTTGATGACTAATTTTATAGGAGATGGAATCTCGTCCCTCCCAAGTAAAACATGTCTTTAGAAACAAAGTCATCAAGCACCAATGGACAACGGCTGAGGATGACGCCTTGATTGAATGTCTCCTTGAGCTTTGTAAAGATGCGACAATGAAAGCAGACAATGGAACCTTCAGAAGTGGATATCTAGCTCAACTAGAAAAAATGATGGCTAACAAAATTTCGTATTGTACAATCAAAGGGGTTCCACACATCCAATCAAGAGTGAAACTACTCAAGAGTCAATACAGCGAGATATCTGATATGATGGGTGCCTCAGCTTCTGGCTTTGGGTGGGATTATGTTAAACAGTGCGTAACATGTGAGTGAAACTTGAAGAATTATTGTTAGGTTTTTTTTTTTTTCTAAAATTCTAAACTTCTTGATTGATATCGTTTTACTATTAAATATTATAATATATGTATATATCAAAACAGGGTCATCCAAAGCATCTGGTTTAAGGGCAAGCCGTTCCCTCCCACTACAATGCAGCTTGCAACCATATTGGTAAGACAGAGGCAAACGGATGCGTGTTTTGAACCCCTGCAGAATATGGCTGAAAATTACCTAGAGAAAGCTTACTGAAGAAGATGCTAATGTCATTTCAAATGCCTGCAGCTAAGCTAGTGATTCTTATTATTCTTAACGTTGGGGGAATAATGAAGCTAGAGGAAAATTTACAAGGCTGGGAGAATATAGATTTGACAACATCTACACCTAATAGTCCAGTTCACAACACCCAGGAAAATGGCGCTCCGAATGTCTCGACACAGCTTCCAAGAGAGCAAACTGAAAATAGAAACAAAAGAAGGAGGAAAGAGCACCGGCAATGATGACTTACACCAAAGTTTTTGGTGAGACTATGAAGGAGTTAGTCAATGTATGTGCAGTAAGGCCACTGAGATTCAAAACTGAGTAATCTCCAGTTATGGCTAATGATACAACTCAAACAACAAGTTTTTTGATGACTGTTTCCAAATGGAAATCTAAGTGGGATGGATAAGATTAAAAGCTGAGCAATGAGATCAGCTAGATAGTGCCAAGACTAATGTATTTCTTCCACTACCTGAAGAATTATTAGGAAGATATGTTATTTGATGTTTGCAGTCAGATTTAGGATATAAAATTATGTTATTAAGCGGAGTACCAAGCATTTGGATTATTATCTATTATTTTGAATTCATTATATGGATTGTAATAGATGGATTAGAAGCTATAACTATTTTTTATATAGTTATGTTCTCAGTGGATTTATAATAGAACATATTCTTACTGGTTAAAGTATTTTTTTAGGAAATGTGTGTATGTCATTTTATTATGTTTTGTTCCATTTACTTAGGGGTATTTTGGTAAAAGTCTACCAC
>MJHO01000275.1:0-76201 GCA_002076135.1 Xerophyta viscosa
AAGGTTTACATTTTGCCTTCGGTCGATCGACCATCTTCCCTAATCGAAAGCCTCTCCAAATATTTAATGAAATGGGGATTGAATCCGTCTCAATTTTCACTTTTTAAAGACCCTTATCTAATACTATAGGTTGAATGTGTTATTTGTTTAACGCTTATTTTATTAAATTGGGATGATAATAGGGATTATTACTTATTCTCCCAACAAAGTTTGCGTTTTTCATTTCTGCCTCCGAGAATACATTTTCGTGCTGACGCGCGCCGCCACGTCGCACGTTTTCGCATTTTCGAGGGCTGTTACGTAACGTTTCGATTTTATTTTAGGAGCACCGCCATGTCGTACATTTTCCGTATTTTCGAGAACTGAAACGTTAGATTGTTACTTTAGGGGTTGATATGCAATTATCCTGTGATAATATGCATCTGCTTCGGCTGACTTTGGGAATTGTAAGGAAAAAAGCCGAATAAACACGAATCACGAGGTTGATCGAATTGACTAAACCACCGTCTGGAATCATTCGATTGCGTCTCACCATATCTCTTTCTTAATTGCAAACCCGGGACCGCATGTTTCGATCTTCCATATTTGGTGGAATTATGGATATTTTTTTATTTTTCTTTTGTTTCGTCATTCCTTTTGACTTTACATTCAAGCTCAATTTCTGTATATCTCGATCGGATACTAGACGATATATGTTAGACTCTTTGAACCCCCGACATATTGTTTATGAGGTATCGATGAATTCATTTTTTTATTTTGGGATCATGTTTACTTGAGTCCTTTGTTTGTTATGCTTGTACTTTCATTGCCAAACCAATGATCCTTTCATTCATATATTGCTATAGACCGTGTCTTTCTATCTTTCTCGTTTTTCAGTCAATAAAATTTTGGTGTTTTGTTAATAAATTTTTAACTTTTCATAATACTTTTTTTATTTATCCATTAAACTTTTATTAGCTTCTATAAAATATTTTTTTAACTCATAAGATTACTAACATAGATCGTCCAAAATATTTCAACAAATATGATATAAATATTAATAATACCTAAATAATTGTATGGAATACTAAACTAACTCTTCGAATGTTTTTAAGTTTTTAACTAAAAACAATTTAGAGAAAAACCGAAAAGATCTAACTGATTTGAATGAATTTTAAAAAAAAAATTATAATTTTATATTATTATTATTATTATTATTAATGTTGTAGTTTGGGAGTCGGCGATTGGGGGCAATTGCGTCACGTGTGGTGGTACGCCGACATTGATCCAATGGAATCCAAGAACCCGCGTTGCTCTCGTCCCTCAATCGCTTTCCTCGCACGTCACAGTCTTCGTCACTCCAATTTCAACCCCCAAGAAACGAATTATCCATCGACACGGCTGGTATGATTCCTCCTAAAAATTTCATCAAAAACTAAAAGAATCTCCTCTAAATTCTTTTTTAATCCCCAACTAAAACTATGAAATCATCTTCCTCGATCATCTTCGCCTTCTTCTTCGCTCTCTTCTCCGCCTCCGCCGTCGCCGCCGCCGCCGGAGAATCGCACCATCCTCCCCGGCCGCTGATCGTCGAGTACGTCGATAAACCGAGCGAAATCGAGCAGCTTTTGGATCGTGGTAACGACGAAGATTTAGATGAGGTGCGGCTGCGTTGTGACAGCTGGCGGGTCGCCGGAGAAGCTAATAACTTGGCGCCGTGGGTGGTGGTGCCGCCGGAGTGCGAGGAGTACGTAAAAGAGTACGTCAATGGAAGAGCCTATTTGTACGATCTCGAGATGGTTGCGAATGAGGCTATGAAGTACGCGCGGTCGGTGAAGCTCGCCGGCGACGGGAAAGACGCTTGGGTGTTTGATATTGATGAGACCCTGCTCTCTAATTTGGCCTACTATGCTGAACATCAATTCGGGTTAGACATTATTATTAGTCGTACATTAAAATTACATAGCATTTTTTAATTTATAGTTTATTAGTGGCATCACTGGTGAGTGAGTACTTGGCTTGAACATGTTCGGCATAATTTTTTTTGTTCTGGGAAAATTACGTGCTTGCTTACTTGTGTGTCTTTGATTTACCTTCTTAGGCCGAGTATTCTACTGAAACAGTATTCCTTGAGGGTATAAATTATGTACATTTACTCTTTCCATACTCCGACCGCGACATGACTTATGAATGTGATGTTATTGCTGTTAGGAGTTCGAATCCGGAGACATAGGTCTTCGAACCTATATGATACGTGCCGATTGCACCAAAATAGTTTAACTCTATTCAACCTAACTAACTCGTAGATAGGGCAAGCAGAGGTCGATCCCACATAGAACTGTACTAATAATCCTAACTAGCATCCGAGATGACAATCCAATTGAGGTCAAGCAAACAGAAAATTCCGAGTTGAGAATTGAATACGAAAATTAACTAAACAAAAACTTAAACGATTAATAAATCAGTCAGATGAATCCAGAGTATACAACTTCCCTAAGGAAAATTTCTAATTTTATCAATTCTCTCACTTACCTTCAATCAATTATTCTTTTGTTAACCAGATGTTTATTATCTCCTCGCACTTCTTCGATAGTTACGAAGACGTATTCCCATGTATCGAATAGATTACACTATTCCTAGGTAAACAACTAGTGAGAACCCATTATGAACAAACCTTAATTGGTTACCTAAGGTGATTGATTATTCCTAATCTTCTCACAACTTAATCCCGTTTTCCAACGTCAATTAATCTTAGGCTATTTTATTCCAAGACTAAATCATAAATTCCTCTTCCGAGTTCATTAAGATTTCTAAATCATTCTAATCGGTGGCCAATCAATTAGAAAGCATTAACAACAGAATAAGAACAAACATCGAATAATCAATTGAATAGTTAATGAGAGAAAATCACAAATTAGACATAAACCCTAGGTTCCATTGAAACTCTAGAAAAATAAATTAGTTCCTCATTGATCTGAAAAACATCCTCACAATAAAGTTTATCAAAGACATGATCACTAGAACAAAAGAGAAAAGGAAAGAATTTCTAGCTAGTCTCTCGCCCGTTCTTGCAATTCCTCCGCTCCTCCTCTTCGTTCTTCTCCTCTGTTCTCCGCCTTCTTTTCCAGATCTCCAGCCCCTTTTTAATCTCTCCCCCCGAAATCCTGCCTCTTTTTCTGAGTTTGCGCTCCCTCTTCATTTGGGAAGTGCTGATTTTCAGCCGATTTTTGGTGAGGATTTTCAGCTATTTTAGGGATTCAAACGACTTCATAATGTTACAATGTCTTCAGCAAAGTTGTTGGGCTGGATGTTAAGGTCCAATAGAATCAGTCCTTGCACTTCTCTGAACTTCAGAACTCCTAGAGCAGGGCGAACACTGAATTGGGTCCAGATTTCTGATGTAATATCTGCTCCCTGTGTAAGGCCAATTTACTTGTCCAAAACGACTTAATTGACCTCTGGGCTTTTAATAAAAGTTATAGATATGTTTCTTAGCTTTCCAGAATGGTAAAGAATGCCCAAAACCGAGGTCTGTAGCTCCAGATATAAGCCAAAAACTGAACATATGTCAAAACATGCGAGAATAGCTGTCATATCCTGATTAGGAATGGAACTTCAGCTTTGACTTGACTTTGGCATTTCTAATTCAGTCCGAATTCATCCCAAAAACCTGCCAAATAAGAAGTAAATGTTCCAAAACAAATCAATTGCAAAAGACACAAAAAAACTCACAACTAAAGTGCTAAAACTATATAAATCATCTCAAATTATGCTCATTGTTGATCATGAATGTGTGAACTAAATTCACACATCAATATACAGTGCAGTGGCGCTATCTGGAGCAAGTCCAAACCTGCCATATATGACATAATGAGCTGGGTCGGGCTAGTTTCATCGGGTTTGGCATGTTGGCTAGCTCATAAACTGGGCGCTGAGATTTTGCTAGTTATCTCAAAAAAATAAGAGAAAAAGATTGTAGATACTAGCTATTTATTTTGTCAATACTTTGCATTTTGTTGTAATTTCTCTTAATGCATTCTTTAGTTAATGTCTACTATACATTATAGACTGCAGATATTGTAAGTAATGGGTGACAGATTAACAATTCAAATTTATGAAAGTGGACAGGAGTCAAAACAACATTTTTGAGAATAAGAAAGTTCAAATAGAGTTATTTTAGGTTTTCATAAAAACTTTGGTTGATTAGATGATTATAGAGTATCTAAGTGCCAATTTTAGAAGATCATAATGTCCAATTCCTCGTTCTTAATGAATGGATGTCGAAAATCAAATGACGAAAAATGAATATCTCCAACAAATAAAAGAGCTGAGAAACAAGGTTAAGAAAATGGTGATGCTGATTCTTTTCACTTCTAGCAACTAATATCTTGTTCCATCACTGATTTTGTTCCCCAATCCTTAATTTCTATAACTGGGACGAAAGCCGAAAAATCATATATTCATTTCCATTCCCGTCAAAAAAAAAAAGATCCTTAACTCAAATAGAGTAGGAAATCACTTTTGTAAAGAGCACATACAAAAGCATGACAGGGTATTTATAATATTCAAGTTTACATGGAAATAAGGCATTTTTTGTAACCAGTTATGATTTACATATATTCTGGACATCTTATCATCAACTTGCATGTGGAGGGGTCACACCTTTGCGATGTTGCCACTTATTATTTAAAGGTAGTAGTGCTTATATATTGTTTTTGTAGGGCGGAGGTTTTTAACTCTCAAAAATTTGCTGAGTGGGTGGAGAAGGCAATAGCTCCAGCCATTGAATCTAGCTTGAAGGTGTATGAAGAGGTGCTAAGACTTGGGTTTAAGGTTATTTTATTAACAGGTCGACGTGAAGCACATAGAAATGTTACAGTTGATAATTTGATTAAAGCTGGATATCGTGAGTGGGAAGATCTTATTTTGAGGTATGTGTTTTTCTGGCAACTCTCTTTGGAAGTACATGATAATAGCTTAAATTTTCATACTTATTCGTAGTCAACTGGTGGGACGGTTGGTTTACGAACCGCCACTTGGGTCCTTGTCCCAGCAACTACAATGTAGGATGGAAAATTGTCGGACTTTTCAGGTATATGATAATTGAGTCATGTATGTGCCTGTACTTAAGGATATGCCGGGGCAACTTACATCCGGGTCTACTCTGTAATGATCCTAATTAATTAGATCCAAAGGCCCATAAAAATATCATAAAAGCCTACTAATAATGTGGAGCTAGCTATGGTTAGTTCCATCTTAAGAGTGGAATAATAAAATTGACGTTTAAATATAGTTGGCTCCTAACTACTAGCAGCTTGAGCTCACCTCTTTTCAAGAGGGATGGCCACGTGTTCGGCCTTGGTTGCTAGAAAAAGTTAGGTGTCATACTGCATTGGAACGAGGTTCATGACATACTCCTTGACCAATGCCCGTGTATACATGATAATGGCTTAAATTTCCATACTTAATCATAGTCATGTTAGCATCACCTATTTGCTCCTACAGGGGTAGCTCAACTGGTGGGGTGGGTGATTTATGAACCGCCACTCGAGTTCTTGCCCCGGCCGCTATAATGTAGGATAGAAATTTTTCAGAATTTCAGGGTTATGAAAATTGATATTTGTGCCTGTACGTAGTGGCATGCCGGGGCAACTTACATCCGGATTTAATCCCTGACCACGGCCCAGGTTAGAAAGTGGGTTCGTTGTTATTGTTAGAAAACGACGTGCGGTAAAATAATCCGGTGCATGTTGCAGGGGAAATTTCACCTCGTTATTTAAAAAAAATCATCTTAGGGTGTTATCATTAACTTTTTTTTTTAACTTATGTATACTTTGAAGAAGCCTTTTCTAATCGCTTCTAGGAACTTACAAAGGTTGATGAATGGTTTTCTAGTTTGTCTTAGTAAAATATTTCCAAGCAACCTCAATATTATCTTTTGAAGGATTGTGTCCAGGAACTTTTTGAACTTCTCTTTCAAGCATTAACATTTCTGCATTATAAGGTTTTTTAAGTTGTACCGAAACGGTTTCCTTCGGGGCATGGTTGCATATATCTATTCTTCCCAGACCCGCCAAGGCGGGACTTGACTGGATTGTTGTTGTCATTGTATGGTGTTTGAATTGCAAGTTTGTTGCATTGATCCTGAGAGGTAAGCTCTAGAAAGCCGTATATCTTGGTACTGTTTTGTGTTTGTCCATTTTAATGTATCTAGGCCATCATGGATGGACATAGCAAGGTTAAGGGCCCGACCTGTAAGACCATTTGTCGGCGTGCCTACATGAAACACACCCGGACTCTAGAAAACAAATGTCATCTTTCCAAAATTTGATAAATTCACAGGATTCAATTTCTATAATAACAAAAAGGCTTGCTAGTTCTCGTCTTTTACGTCTTGCTGTCTATAGTGCTAGCATTTTGCATCGATTTGGTTTGAGCAAGTATTTAGCAAAATAGCTCTTCAATTTTCCTAATTTGTCACAGCTTTGTTGGAAATATGGTGACGATTTTCTGCATCTAAACTCATCATTTTTTATTTTCCTTTCTTTCGCAAGGTCAACTTAATCTTACATGTTATATATGCTATAGTTTTACGTGCCGATTGACATGGGCAGTGCCGGACGGCACGTACCCATTCCATGAGTTAGCATAGTGTTAATCGGCATGGCATGTGTCGAATTAATTATTTTTTACTTTTACTTTTGAAAATAACAAATAAATGTATATCGGCACGACCGGTGTGATACCATTATCGCAGTCGGCACGTGTCGAGAGATCTGAATTACTGAAACTATGCTCTGTTCGCACTAAAAACATTGATATAATACTATGCAGGAGTGTTGAAGACCGTCCGAAACTGGCACCAGTCTATAAATCGGAGAAACGGCTCGAGATGGTATCCAATGGATACAGACTCTGGGGAAATTCAGGTGATCAGTGGAGCGACTTGCTAGGCGCATGTCTGAGCAACCGATCTTTCAAGCTCCCAAACCCACTGTACCATATTCCTTGACCACCTCAGTGCAGAAATTATCAATCCAACTTTAAAAAACCACCCTGAAGCTCCAAGCTTATATATGAAACATGTACAGTTGATTAAGTTTGTATCTGAAACTTCCTCTACATTATTAATTATTCTGATGCAACAGGGCATCAACTTGCAATATTTTTTTTTTTTGATATAATGAGATAAATTTTTTTCAGTGCATCAACATCTGATGTTGTTAGGGATACTGTTTTCTAACAATGATCCCTTAGCCCGTATTAGGCTAGAACCATAATCAGAAAGTAAAACTTGGATCTGGTGTGCGTCCCGAGTCAGGCGTGGAGTATCGGTGTTTTGCCTAGCCAGCATATTAGTAATCCCAAATGAAAACTCGCTGAAATTATCTATTTTTTATTTTAGGCACATCTGTTGGATTTGAATCTGCGATGTGTGTTTTATGAGGCACATACTACATTCTAAACCTATGGACGGAGGACATCAACTTGCAATATCATATGACTACGAGTACATAAACTCTTTCATCAACATAGTCTGGACCCTTTTTTGTCTTTCTTAAGCAGGTTAAAGAAAGGCTCATGTTCGAATCCCGCAAACACCACCCGCAAGTCAGGGTGTTCATCCGGTCCGGACCAAATCGGACCGGTTTGGACCGGACCGAAGACCAAATCTCAATGACAAGCTGGACCGCAGACTGGACAAGAATAGAACTGGTCCAGTTCGAACCGGACTGCTAACTAGCTGGACCGAATAGGACCGAATAGGTATCAATGCATTATGGGCTAGACTAATTCGCGAAGCGAGTCGAGAATTAGTGGGCTGGGTAAATTGAAATATTGAAACAAGCTTGGGCACGATGGTGATCAATGCATTATGGGCTCGTGGGTTGGACTAGTTTGGTCCCCGGTCCAAGACCGGACCGAAGATGGGTCTCGTCCTGGACCGTGACCGGGACTGAATAGTAATCGGTCTGGACCAATTTTTGGTTCCGACCAGTATATGCACACCTCTATCCATAAGGGTGTGGGAGATTTATCTCCTTTGTAATCCGTGGAGGATAACACGGGCCTTCAGGCCTTCCTAGATCGAAAGGTTGGGACCCCTCGATTGGTTGAATATGGGTCGGTGCTATCCGTAGACTTATCTGTTACGACGGTCGCACAAAATTGGATCGGTTATGGACAAAATTTTTTTATTGTAATCTCAAAAAAAAAAAAAAAAGGCTACTTAACCAATAAGCGAAGAGAACCCAATCCCATACCGATCCAACAACCTTCAAAACTCACTTTTAGATCTACTATCTTATTTTTGTAAGACTAGATTAAGATAATTATGTTAATAGTAGTTTACCAACAATATCCTAGTTATAAGGTCCGTCATGATGGAATCTGGAGAGGATAGCACATAATTATATTTTGAAGGAGGTTTTTTAAGACCCTCAATCTACCAATATAAATTCAAGACATACAGGCACATAAGTATACAATTCTGCATAACCAAAAAACAAAAACAAATCATCGAGCATGTCCAACCAAGCATAAATCATGCACACATAACATTAAATAAATAATAATAAGCAAATTAATAAATAATTTAATAAGAAATAGGAAGCAAATTAATAACAGTGAAATTTGTTTTTCCACCCCTTGACTTCTACTTATCACACTTTCGATGAAATGAAGGGTCTCCGAATATGATGTTAAAATATTAGGATAATGGGAAAATTGGGACTTTGTCGCTTTGCCGCTAGGATTCAAGATGGGGAGTTGAAATTTATAGAGGATGAAAATGTGGCATGTATACTTGGGGCATGACCCTGTTTTATTTAAAAAAAAAAATTTAACATCTTTTTGTTTTGTTTATTTTTAATTTAATATAAAATATAAAAAAATAAATATTATTATCGGCACGGTTCAAGCAACAAGTTTTGAATTTGGAATTTATCAAAACCAACTTTGAACGGCATGAAAAAAAACTTAATTTGTATTCATATTCCTAATTTTCCAACTCGATTAACCATTAACCTTGCATTCTTATACATCTCATTGTAGTACTTTTGGTATCCCCTTTTCCTACCCAACTTTGCCACCGCATCAACAACTCCATACCCATCCATGTTCATACACAAAACGGTGCACGACAGAGATGTAGATTATAAACAATATATATATATATATATAATTTATATATATATATATATATATATATCTATTCTCAGCTCGACTGAGAATAGCCTATTTCACTAACATCTCAGACGTTGATTGCTGATCTAACGGCTGAGATTTAATTTTAAACACTTAAACGGCAGCTATTCTCAAGGTCGAACTGAGAATAGCCTATATAATATATATAATATAATATAATATATATATATATTATATATATATATATATATACAGAGCAGAGACGAAAATAACGTCTAATATGTAAAGCCTTATTAGGAAAGTATCGTTGTGAAGATATTCTAACTATTTCATACGTTCTCATATTCATTTGTTAAATAATTTGAAAATTACTAAATTCACTCACATTTTTAGGTTATATACATATATTTATTTTTCCGTTGATGAATCTTGGATGTCCCCTCCAAAAACGCGGAAAATGCGACCATGCTTTCGGCCTAGCGAGGTTAGTAGTTAAAACCCGAGCTCTACGAAAGGTCAGCGGTTATGATATTACCTTGCAAGGAGAGTACCTGAGCTCAGTTCTCCTTTAAAAAAAAAAATCGAATTATGGGGAAGCATATTTGGCAAATACCCCAACTACAAATATACATTAAAATTTGTAAATTTAGTACAGGAACAAAAATTACAGTTTTATTTTCAATAAGAGACTTAAGGCACACACTGATACATATATAGATCAATGAAATTTGGAACTCCTATAACATTGGCTTATGGAAGTATATAATACTATATAATACAATAATACAAGGATTAATAATAAAAGCAGCTGAGCTTTGACAAGTATCGCGTGAACCCTTGCGCGTCATTGTGCTCTATACGAGTATATCATCCGCGCAACGTATATTAAAATCTACCATAAACACTAAGATAGGAACCACAATAAAAATTTATGCTAACCTTTTTGAGGGTGCCAGACTTTTTTGATTCCTTCTTGATATTTCTATGTATGAATCATCTTATTTATTGGATAGTGGAAGATCAAATCACAAAACTTGTCATGTGGGAAGAGCTAAGCGTCGTCGTCGGAAGGAGCTCTGTGATAAACTACAGAGTAGGTTGAGTTTATGGGCCTCGCATTATATTGGCCGTAAATTGCGTATACCACGACGGCTAGGAGGCTCAGAACGACAAATCTTAACCATGCTTCTTCATGTAGCTGCAACATAAAATTGTATATTAGCTACATAATGAGTACCTTTTCTCTTAGCATGTACTTATTTTAGATCTAATAAAGAAAAGGAAAGCATACCTGTGCAAATAAGAAGATGTTGAGAAAGATGCAGACGACGGGCACAATTGGAACCCCAGGGCAGGAGAAAGCAGGTGGAATTGTGTATTCCTGAAGCGTCGAAGTTAAATATTTCTCAATTAGCAGTATGAAAAAGGTCGTCAGCATTGTTCGTCTTGAATTCATGTTTTTATAGTTTAATTCAGATATCGGACAAGATTAGGAATGGTAAAATGCATGGATTTTTTTTTTTTTTCCTTTTCAAGTAATTACTCAAAAATCATTGTCTGTTTTAGTTACGTCAGAGATTAAAAGATCAATCTACATATTAATGCTCAAGGTTAGCTTGCGCCTCGGGAAGCTTGCGCCTCACCTTGGTTCGAATCCCGCGTGTCTTTTTTGTGAGGGATAAGTGCGCGAGAAGGTGGTGGCCCAAAGGGTACTCAACTGTCTGATCGGAGCCAGCCGCCAGAACGGAATTTTACCACCTGATCACGGTCCGGCCCAATGCGGGCCGATGACCCTAGTTAGAAAATCGCGTTGCGTTGCAATATGATGCGAGGTGGGTTGCGCCTCGTCAAAAAAAAAAAAAAAAAAAAAAAAAAAAAACTCAAGGTTCCTAAAACTGTCTTTTTTTCCCTTTTCTTTTCTTAACTTCTCTGCAATTTGAAGGGTAATGGCTAAGATTATGTGGTCAGTTCAGCTTCCTGAAGTAGGAATACACTCATAAAATGGAACCAAAAAAACAAACATTGAAACACTCCACACTTTTGCCGGTACAAGTCTGACGGCAATAAATAGAGTATATTTCATGAAGACTAGTAAAAGACATAAACCTCAATTCGATTCATTTTTTATAAAGAAGCTCGAATCTATGGACCACTAAGAAAGGATAACTTAGGCCTATGCATCTAGAGTGTGAAAGGGGAAGAATCAGCTTTACACTATATCTACAATTAAGCTGCAATGCCCCCAATTTATACTAATATTAAACCCGCTTTAATCTAATTTTATAGTCAATTATGGAGTAATCAGAGTTTAGACTGCTAAGAATTTAATCATGTAAGCAATTAATTCCACCAATGTCAACTGCCAACTATGACATGTCCATGTCTAAAGCCTCATCCAGAGGTATTCCAGCCAAAATCACCAAAGCTTGTATGCGCATCAAAGCTTTGACGGGATTTAACTCCTCAAGATGAAATTTTGCTCTACAATTGTAGGCATTGACTTTGATGTCCATGTCCAATAATAAATCATCTCTGGGTATACCTGGCTACTAAATACCTAAAAAAGGAATCATCCATGTCAATGACCGATAGATTTTTTCCAAATTGAGTGATTAACACCACTTAGTCCGTTCCGGAGCATAACACCCCATCACCTCCCATACTAACTTGTAAAGGTTGGTCACTGCCCATTGGTCTTGATGGGCAAGTTGTGCTCACAATAGAACCCATGCATGCGGGTTAATTGGTTGAGGCATTATATGAAGCATTTTTGCATAGGGTATGAGGATTAAGAACTCTTCAACTGGAGTTTCAACATCTATGAGAAACTAAGTCAAAATATCACCAGTAGTATTTCAAATCAGGATAGCAGACGAAAGCATCCAGCATAGTGGTGCCTTCTACATTCAGATGCATCTGTTTCAACCAAGGTTTACCGTGCCGTGCCGTTTCGAGTTTTGGTAAACTCAGATCTCGAGACGTGCCAACCGTGCCGAATCGTACATTAACAAAAAAAAAACTTTTTTTAAAATAATTTAATTTCATAAAATTTATTATATAAAAAGAATGGCTAGCCATCCAAAAAATAAATAAAAAAAGAATAAAAAAATTGGTGCCGACCGAAACGGGCAGCACGGTCGGCACAAACACACCGTGCCAACCGAAATGGTCGGCACGGTCTGAGACGGCCAAACGGCCGAAAAACCGCCGTTTCGGCCGTTCCAATGCCGCCACGTGGCAGCACCGAGACATCTCGGTCGGCACAAGGCATGCCGACCGAGAAGTCAAACTATGCTTTCAACTAAATGTTGCTCTATTCGTATAGATAGAAGCATTTTGAGCAAGAAAATACATTTTTACCATACTTTCGCAGGCCAAAGAATATCCAGCAAGTTTGCACTAGATGAATTATATCCTAATGTTTGAGTAAATTAATGTGCAAGAAGATTTATATCCTACTACTTTAATTGATACTTATTTTAAAGTTCAATGTCAGCCTGTAGTCCTTGAACTTCTCCAAATATTTGGTTTTGGCGTCTAAGCAGTCAAAAGCTTATTCACCATGATATCTATTTATCAATTCATCGCTATGGTTGCTAATATGGCCACTTCAAAAATTTGAGCTCCTTAATCTATTCCTTCTTTGTACCCGATGACATGATAATATATGTGTCAAATTATCTAAACTTATCTGGGTCATAAAGGCACAAAAACAAATATCATTAAGCTTAGGGACTGGAAGTATACATCTACAAAGTTGAGTGACTGGAAGTGCAACTATTTGCCTTGTTAGTGTGGGCTGGCTGCTGCGCGGGCAGGGTTAACCTCAAAAAAAAAAAAAAAAACAAAAAAAAAAAAAGAAAAGAAAAAAAAAACATCCTCGTTATTGCCAGGATACATTTTAAACAAGAAAACAAAGGGATGAAGAACCACATAATTTTTGGTGACAAGAATATAAGCTGCATCAAGAAAATGAAAAGTTCATAACTTACTTGTCGGAAATGAAGAGCTGCAGCAGCTACAATTGCTATAAGTACTGCTATAAGCAAAACAAAGTAGGACACATTGTAACGGTAACACAATCCGGCAGCAAATCCACAGATGGCGACTACAAGAAGATTTACAATGCCCTCATGCAAGTTCCACCTGTATAGCTGAATTTTTGGCTTCTCCTTCCAGCGGAGGCATATAACACTAGCTGCAACGACTGAGTAGCCAGTCTACCCAGCGAAGAGATGTCATGAATCGGCGTTTTTAAATCAATAACCATATGAAATACTGATTTGTAAATTATAAAGCATAATCCTCCATGAAACTATGAAGCCCAAAGCTCACCAGTGTACCGACTGAAAGGATGTGAGATAGTTCATGGACATTAAAAAGACCACCCATGACTGCAGCAACAAGGCCAACCCAAATCTGAGCATTTATAGGTGTATGATGTTTTGGATGAACTATAGCAAAAACCGAAGGAAGTAAACCGTCCCTTCCAAGCCCAAGATACAAGCGTGACTGCATATGATATTAAAAAAGAATTTCTTATAGTGAAGAAGTAAATAAGGATAATGTTTGTATGATCTTTGCCTACCTGAACATAAAGTCCAACTAGCAGAGTTGTTGAAAGACCAGCTACGGCACCTATACTAATTAAAACAGCTATAAACTTCAGACCCTTGGCAGTGAAAGCATCAGCAAGTGGAGCATCTTCACCAAGAAGCTCATACGGAACCATTCCAGTGATAACGAGGCACACTCCAACATATAGAGATGCACAAATGAAAACGCTTGCTAGTATTCCTATTGGTAAATCTCTCTGAAAATTAAAAGACCCAGAAGTTAGACAAGCTCTATTCATGTCAAATTCAGAACCAGAACAGATAATGTGTTGGCATAGATTTTATGTATCGGCCTTATTTTGAGCGAGATTTGCATCTACAATCTGATTTAACTATGAGGTTTTTGAATGTCATTTAGAACTCATACTAACCTGAGGTCTTTTTGATTCTTCCGCAGAATTAGCAACTGCATCAAAACCAACATAAGCAAAAAACACAACTGTTGCTCCAGTTACAACAGCTTTAAAACCATTCGGAGCAAATGGTGACCAATTAGATGTATCCACTTCAAAAGCACCAACAAGGATGACAAAAATGACAATGACAACCTGCCACATGATTATCACGATTCAGTTGATAATGGATAACTTCGTCTCTATATCTCACCTTACTCAGTAAGATCCATCGAGAATGAAACACAAAACAACACCAGTGCCTTCGAAAGCATGTAGAATAGAACAAAACATATGTACTACATACAATTCTAAGCAAGTAGTGTGATCAGAAAATAGCACAACAAAAGAACAGTTTGGACAACAGTTACAATAAAAAAAATGCAGAAAAAATTCTTACATGCAAAAAGTAGGATAACAGTTCATGCAAGCTAGTAGTATCAATTAAGCTAGTAGTATCAATTGCTGACGAACCATGAGATAAAATGAAATAAATCCACTTTGACAGGAGTTTTTTTATAATATGATACCAAGATTTTGAAAAGACCGATACAAAAGATAAAATAAAGGATAACTACTGCTAAGATCAGCAAATATACAAACAGCTGCAAGCAAATTAGGACAAAAGCATATTTGAAAAAAATAAAAATAAAAATTTAGCAATTAGATGAGTACGTTATTGTTAACATTATCCTATTGCAAAGAAGCTAACAAGATGTGAGTACTACCTTTGTTGTAGTTATAATTGAGTTGAATGTAGCAGACTCCCTAACACCATAGCAAAGGATTATAGTCAAGAAAACAAGGAGAATAGGGGCCAAAATATTTATAGAAACAACTCCTCCAAGGAACTCTTTGCCACCCTGTCCCATCCAACTAGGGAAATGTCCTTTAAGGAAAGGAAACAACTCCAACACAGACACCAGATAGCTAGCTAGACTACGAGCAATGCTAGCTGCTCCGATATGGTAGTCTACCATTAGTTGTACGAATACAAGAAAGGCTGTTAGCTCATTGAATGCAGTATAGGAATACATGTATGCACCTCCAACTACCGCAGGGAATCGTGTTGCTAATTCAGCATAGCACAACGCATTGAGAACGCAAACCGCACCGGCAACGATAAAGCTTATGGTTACACCTGAAACATGGTATAGGGAATGATTAATGTTAGATTATCTTTTCTTTTGTCCTTCTAATCGAGACTAACCACAGCGTTACTAATCAAAATCCTAATATTAGATTATCTTGTAATACAATCAAAAGCGAAATTCGGATGAACTAGTGTGAGCAATTAGCGTGAACAGCAAGCTCAAAGATTGTCAAATCCAACAAAACAAGCAGCTCACCGGGGCCGGTGTCGCGAGCGACAGTGCCGGTGATGACGAAGATGCCAGAGCCAATACAAGCACCGACGCCCAGGAGGACGAGCTCAAAGAGGCCGAGGCGGCGGACGAGGCCCTCGCCCGGGTCAGAGGCGGCAGCGCGGGTGGAGTCTGGAAGGGGCTTCCGCCGGCCTGCGGCAGAGCAGAAGGCAGAGAAGAAGCCGCCGCCGGCCATCAATGTCCGGCGAGGTAGGCAAGCGACTGTTGGTCAGCTCCGCTACCGATGCATCTTGTAAATAAATGAATCTAGTGAACCCATCCCTGCCGTGGCGGGACCCGGGAGGAGGACAAACCAAATCAACTTACTCTAATTATTATTTATTTTTTTTTCAATTGTTCTATTATTACTTCATCTTGCTAAGAAATCAATGCACATATTATTTTGTGTGTTAAAAATAATTTTAAAATTTTAAAATTATAAAATATTTTTTAATTTTTTAATTTATTATATATTTATAATTTTATAGAGAATAATTTTTTTTAAAAAAAAGACATAAATTTATAAATAAAAAGAATCTATCTAAAAGTGAAAAAAATAGACAATTTTTATATTTTTTTATAAAATCTAAACCACATAATATTATATAATAAATATTATATATAATCAAACTTATTTTATATATCTATAATAAAATAGAAGACATCATCAAAAATTTCTTGTATATATATATATATATATATATATATATATATATATATATTATAGTATATATACTTATTATAACTAATATATATTATATTTTGAGATTAGCGTGAGAGAAACACTGCCCGTAACCGGCCCTCATTCGAGCGACCGTCGTAACAGGTAAACTCACGGGTGTTACCGTCTCTGTTCCACCAATCGAGGGGTCTCATCCTTACGGGTAGGACAGACCACGGTGTACGCCTCCGAATGGCACCTCAAACCATTATATATTATATATATATATAATATACATATATAATATATATATATATATATATATATAAAATTAAAAAATAAATAAAAACTAATAGCCATCTACACAATATTGTAGAAGTAACAGTAGGCGACTAGGCGCTCTCAAGGTTGAAAAACCGAATCGGAATTCCACTAGTAAATTAGTGTAGCTTATTGAATGGTAACCCTCTAAATATTCATTATGAGGTATTTTCAAAACAATAGATAACAAATTTCATTGTGATTTTTAATTTTATAATTTAAAAAAAAAAATTCAAAAAGTATTTTGTTAGATGATAAAAAGACTCGAAATATATTAGAGAAATTTTAGGCATTATAGTTGTACAATAAAATAAAAAAGAAATTTATCGAAAATTTTTTCAAAACACAGCGTGATATGTAGGTGTATTATACATAGAGATGGCAATTGAACCCGAACCCGAGGCGATCCGATCCTACCGGAGGCAAAAAAATCCGAATCCGATCCGAATTCGAATTTTAAAACCCGAACCCCCAGTCGGGTTCGGTTCGGATTCGGGTTGGCCTGAAACTCGACCCGACCGATATATATATATATAATATAAATACAATATATTTAAAAAAAATACATTTATATGAATATTTTTGTTTTCCTTTTATTTAAAATATTTTTTAATTTTATATAAATAAGAAATATATTTTTTAATAATTGAAATTATAACATGAAGTACTCTTATATAGACTAAAGATCTCTACAATATTTACCTATAAATGATACGGGATAATTTCTTAACTCAACTCTTAGTGGGCTAAGCCCACTAAGTATTGAGAATTAGATAATTGTCACATATCATATATGGGTTAAATAGTATAGATTGTTTAGTCTATATAAAAATCTTTTATGTTATAATTTTGATTATTAAAAAATATTTTCTATTTTGTATAAATAAATATACATATATATATAAATATCTATATCCGAATTCGAACCCGAATCCGATCCGAGTTAAACAAACCCGAATCCGATCCTAGAAAAAATAACCCGAACCCGAATCCGAATTTTAAAACCCGAACCCGAATCCGTTTGGGTCGGGTTCGGGTTGCATATCAGCCCTCCAAAATTTACGTCTTGCATTTCAGCCCCCGAAAGTGTGTTTTCGCGCTGTCGTGCGCGCCGCCACATCGTGCGTTTTCGTATTTTTGGGAGCTGAAATGCGCGACTATTGCTTTTAGGAGGGCTGATATGCAATTATCCTATGTAAATTATGTAATACACAAATTTACCTAGGAGAGATATCATCTCTTTTATCCCTACATGATGTCCCAAAATATTGTGCTCTCGGCCGATAAAACATAGGCCGATGCCAGTTTACCACCTCTATAAATGTACTAAGTGGATTGTACGATTGAATGTTCTCACGTTAATCAAAACTATTAGAGGACGACTCTCATCGCCGGAGATACCAAATGAGATACGTAATCGGGAATGAGCACGAGCCGAGATCAACTTCCGCACCAATATAAGATAATACGAGATCTTAACTTGTAGGAACATCATACTAGGACCTCAGTATGCTTGGGAAGTATAGAACAAATTACAAGGAAATAGATAATTAGGCAATTCACAAGCTCGATCATTGATAAGCAACCACAAATGTTACTATAGAGGTGGTCAATCGGTCCGGACCGGACCAAAGACCAAATAAAGGAACATTTCAAGATCGAAGACTGGACCGTAAATTGACCGATCCGGTACAACCCGGACTACATAATCTGAGGACTAGACCGGACCAATTTAAACGGATTTGGAGTTGTAATATTTTAAAAACAAATTATTTATTATTATATCTTCGTCAAAAATTACAAAATAATTTTTCTTTTAATATTTACAATAATAAACTATGGCTTATTCAATTAAATAGATAAACTAAAAAAAAAGAGTTATAATCGGTCCCGGTCTGGTCCACCGGTTTTACCGGTTCTGGACCGGACCGGACCGGAACTGAACAAGAGTTAAATCCGGACCATGGACGGGACCGAAACGACCGGTCCGGTCCGATTTTTCGGTCCGGACCGGTATATGACCATCCCTACAAATGCGTGTAGGTAGCGGTATACATATGTTGACTTGATTGGTCAGACCTACTTCGATCCGGTCCGGACCATACACTCATACAGGAAAATACATGGATATCAAGCATGAAATGTCGCGACCGATGATGGAATTTTACATTGTTTTAAATTAAAAAATATATATATATTGTTGTTATACACTAAGGAGCGGATTTTATAAATATGGCCGAAGCTTTCATGTTGCGGGCATCTAGAGGCAAAAATGCATCATTAGTCCTTCAACTTTATAGGATTGAGATCTCCTGTACCCATTCGTGCTACCACTTCCTGTATCCGTTACCAAAATATTTTTTTTTTGAAAAATTTTAAATATAAAAATTATAGATTTAATAAAATCTACAATTTTATATTGAAATTTTTTCCAAATGATAATTTTGAATAGGTGTTTTGGGCACCAAATAATGAGTTTTAAAATAGTTTTTAAAACCCGTTATGAACCTACTTTATGTTAACTTTGGAGCCGCCAAAATATCTATTTTTAGAAATATTTTTTGAAAAAAATTTCAACAAAAAGATTGTATATCTTATCAAAATCTATAACTTTCATATTGGAAGTTTTTGAAAAAACATACGTCTAAATATATATTTTGGTGATAGTTGCACGAAATGGTAGCACATAATGGGTGCATGGGATCTCGATCCCAATTTTATACCCTATAATCGACGGCATTACATTTAATCCTTCGTTTTACAAATTTAGCATGGTATCATTTAATAGTCGATATGAAGTCCATATGTTATGGAGAGGCACAATGTAAAATATTTACTTAGAGATATTTCAGTTTGAAAGTGCAAACCTTATGCGTACCCAAAAAGCCGGGGTTTAAAAACTCATTTGCCCGTGTCGGCAAGCATCGTGTGCTAAAACTAACAAATTTTCGAGCACACTTGATAGATTTGAATGACCAACGTTAAAATGATGCCGTTAAAATTTTTAATCATCCTAATCAATCATATCCCCATAAATAATTATCCAAAGGGTTAATTGTTGCGGTTTGTAATAATTTTATGAGCATTGATATTAATCAGGGCTATCAAAAGTTTTAAAATAATAAGGATCACATGGTGTGCATACAAATGCATATATTATATTTTAAGATTTTAAAAGACATGGTGCGGTATATTTTGGTAAATTACAAACTCAAAATATACCGATCCGTGGATAAATATTTTTTTTTATATATAATCTTATCAAAACAAGTTTTAAAAAATAATCAAAACTAAACAAATAATTAGAAATAATTAAAAAATAAGGTCATATAGCTAACGCATGACCTAATTAAAGTCAAGCACTGCATGACACTGTTTATCTTCCTCTGCAAATAGTACTTTATTGTAAAAAACTGATACAGAGAGAGAGAGAGAGAGAGAGAGAGAGAGAGGTGAAGAGGAGAAAGAGAGAGGAACAAGAAGCGAGAAAGAGAGCGAGATAGGACGGTGAGGAAATAAAGAGATGGCAGGTATGGTCGAAAATGATCATATCTGACGGCACGATATGTGATGTCCGATACTTAAAATTTTAGTGCATATCTCGATATGCGACATGTGATTTATATTATATCAGTTAGAGCTTCCAAACTACTCCGATTGCCGTGATGGAAATTAAATTATATGGCTTCGAAATAAAAATTTATATAAATTTTCTCAAAATACCTATCCACAAACAATTTTTAAAATTTTTTTTAGGAAATTTACTGTTCAACCCCTCTAATTTTAGGGTGTTTCAAATCAGCCCCACGAAACCGATTTTTCCGCCGACGTGGCGGCGCGCGCGTGCCGCCACGTGGCGTTTCGGGAGGCTGAACAGTCAGAAATGAAAAACGGGAGGGTTGAACAGTAATTTTCCCAAAAAATTTCAACACGAAATGATAAAACTCATCAAAATTATAATTTTTATATTAATTTTTTTAAAAAAATATTTATAAATAATTATTTTGAGATATTAAAATTAAATTTTATCTAAATGCAATTAAAACTTAAATTGAATACAATAAAATTTAACTTTTTGGACCCGAATTTATCCTTTTGGTTTTTTAATCGAGGGAGATATTATCAGCCATTCATTGGATAGTATCATAGGATCAAAAAATCAGAAGATTGCCAGAATAATAATCTTCATGGCTGGCCCAGTCTCACGCTGTCCTTGTATTGTGTAACCCCTACACCATCTCCACACCACCACTACCACGAGATCGCCTCAGGACCACACACGTGTCCAGATCCAGTAGCTTTAGTTTCCAAGTGTCGTGTCTTAAAACTAGAAATTATTTCAAGGAAATGGCATTGCAGCCCTACTTTATATATATTAATTAATTAATAATTAACAAATCAGCCTACTGACCTTCACAAAGAACTTTCTAGTAAAATAGAAGCTAATTTATTAATTAATATTTTTATAAGTAGCAGCTGATTTAACAAAGCTCTAATTTCAAATCATTAAATAACTTTTTATTTAGTAAAACAAAATTTTGAAAACTATTTAAATATAAAAATTTTAATTTGCTATATATTTTTTAAAAAAAAATAAATAATTGTTTTAAGATTTAAATATTTACTAGTAATAAAAATTTTAGAATTTCAAAAAATATATATAAGTATATTTTAAAATTTTTAAATATAAAAATTAAAAGTACACCCAAATTTATTTTTTACATAGAATTTTTTTTAAAAAATACTTTTATGTATATATATCAGAATTCTTTAATAAAATTTTAAATTAGTGATTCATTTAACAAAACTTTCTAGCAGAATTATTTTCCGGCAAAATTCCACTTGGAGATCAACCACAGCCGATATTTTGATCTTCCGCTCGGATAGTGGGCCCCGCGACGTGGGCAACCGCGGCCATTTCTGATCTCGTTGACGTGGCACGCAATACAACCCCAAAGAGCCCGAGATATTTTTCAGCACCCCCAATTCTGGTTTGCGCTATATATTACACTGAGAAAAATCTCAGAGCATTCCAGAAAAAACATCGTTGCAGAGGGTTTGATTTGGATTGAAGCAACACAAACCAGATTCAAGGGGAGACATATTTGAGTTTGTGAAATGGGTTGTGGAGGAGATGGTGGAGGAGATGTGGGGGTGGTGGAATCCGGCAACTGCGGCGGCAGAGGAAGCGGAGGAGGAGGAAAAGAGAGTGAGTTTCCGTTGCGGATGCCGGTGAGAGTTCTTTTGGTCGAAGGGGATCATTCTACTCGCATGATCATCGCTGCGCTGCTTAGGAAATGTGGGTATACAGGTATATGTTCGGTGATCTTCTTACTGTGCTTTTTTGGCTGTTGCTCTGCTTCTTTTTCGTTTGGTTAATTTGTTCATTTCTTTTACAGCTTCTTTATTTTTTATTTCGTTATTATCTTCATTTATTTATTTGTTAAATAATGAATTTATGTCACTTGTTTGTCATCAAATTGTGATATAATGATGTAAATTGCTATTGTTTCTGGTGTGCCGCTGGGGGCATGATCTGTCTCAGTTCATTGTATAATGGTATAAGAGCAAAGACATGATCGCAAGCTAGTTTGTGGTAAGGATTCGTTGCGGTTGCTCCATGTTTATCGTACTACTATACTTAGATCCCTTATAGAAGGAAGAAGAGGACATCCAGAATGTATTAGGAGTAATATCATATCAGCCCCTGCTTTTGTACAATTCTCTTAAATAAACCTCTGTTTTTTTATGATAATCACTAAATTAAACCAAAATAAATATGTATAAGTATTTTTTAGAAAAAATATTTTGAATACGAAAAAGTAGATTTTTATGTGCTCTGCAGCTTTTGTGTTGAAATTTTTCCCAAAATGCCTCTAAATAGATGTTGACTTCGAAGTCTCTATGAAAATTTTTTGATCCTTAAAATATCTATTTAAAAATATTTTTTTCAAAACAATTGAATATGAAACTTGTAGAGCACACCAGAATTTATTTTCTCATGTTTTTATTTTTTTTTCCAAAAAGTACTTATTGTATGTATATGTTTTGGAGTGCTTTTTGTAAATTTTTTTAAGGGTCTTATTTAACAGAACTTTGCAAAGCAGATGCTTTTTCGATAAACCCCAAAAATAATATTCTTTTAAAAAAAATTGTATATGTTAACTCATCAGATTTAACTACCAAATGAATTACAGCAATATTCAACGTAAATTCAATGAAGGTGGTTAAGGTAGCTGTAGTCCAAATAAACAGTGGCTTTTCTATCTTTCTAGAGAAAAACTAAGCCCCGTAACCATACTTTCATTATAAATTTTTATGGTCCAACTAATGTAGTTCCGTTTGCAAAAAAAAAAAAAAAAAAGTGTAGCAGACAGTCTCATGTGTATTTGCAATATGCATGTTGCGGTTGCTATATAAGTCTAATTTCTGTGCTATATCTGATTCTATGTGCTGCTATGTTGTGAGCTTGTTCCTGTCTGAATGTATTGCATATTTACTTTGTAAATACGTGATTCACGTTGCACAATGTCAGTGGAGGGCTCATTTGTGTAATTTGATTTATGACTTAGTCATAGACGCAAAACAAGAAAAGGTTAAAAACTTCGTACGTAACAATACATGACTATATGTGACAATGTAAAAACAATGTCTTTTTTTTTTTTAGTTTGTTATCTTTAAAGAAACCCAAATAATGACTACATGCAGCATATGAGTCATACATGCAATGATGTAATACATCTTCTTGTCAATATCCAAGATTGAATTTTGGTTTATTTGATGGGTGCATGCATAAAACGCATTTGTGTAAATTGATTTATGACTTTGTAGTAGACGCAAAACAAGAAAGGGTTAAAAACGTCGTACGTAACAATAGATGACTATGTGACAACGTAAAAACAATGTCTTCTTTTTTTTTCTTTTTTTCTTTTCTTATCTTTAAAGAACCCAAATAATGACTACATGCAGCATATGAGTCATACATGCAATGATGTAATACATCTTCTTGTCAATATCCAAGATTGAATTTTGGTTTATTTGATGGGTGCATGCATAAAACTTATCTTCCTAAATAATGTTCTTAACAGAGAGAATGGTCAGACAGGAACAGGGTCATCAACATGGAGGCTATTGCTACTCTTTCCTTTCATATGTTCCTTTGGTTCCAACTCTTCTGACTACCTAACAATTGGTAACTTTTTAATTGTTGGGCGCCCATCTCATAGAGTCTTATCTAATTGCCTGAGGTAAACCCAAACCTTGATTTCGGTTATTTTATCAAAATGTTTTTGAAATGCATACATTTTTAAATCTCGAGTCACATATGTGTATTTGGCACAAATAGACTCTAAATTTTTTCAAAGTTTCAATAAGAATTGTAAAATCTAAAACTTTGACATTATTAGGTTTCTTAAAATAGTACTCAGCGGATGCCTATTGACTCCAAAACATTTTGGTCAGCATTTCCATTTCCTTAATGAAAAAGAACTTCCATTATATTTTTATATTAATTAATGGTTTGTTGCCAGATCAAGGATGATGTTTTTATTCATACTTCATTCTTGGTACATTTTCAAGGATCTGTATATTATCATTTGTGCTTCATGCCAATCCAAGATTATTTCCTTTTCCCCTACAATTAGATAAGAATCAATTTTCTTTTTGCTAACCGAATGCCTGGCTCCTGTATGGCATCCGTCACTGTGAATGCATCATCCTTGGCATTGAGAGACCTGCAGGAGAAAAATAAAGTGTGAAGTAGTAATTTGAAGATGACACCATGACTTAAGTATCAGCTGACTTTTCTTATTTTGTAATGATTGAGTTACTAGAGTGAGTGTATTGACTGGCCTTTTAGTTCCGTGTTGTTTTTCCAACATATTTACTTTGGCAGTAATTAATCAGCTTTTATAGCGGCTAATTATATGCTTGATGTGCTATATATATTCCATTATATACCAGCATATACGTACAAGTATGCATGACTATGAAAATAGAGAGGAAGATGAAGTTCCTATTAAGGATTTTGTAGGGTATATCACACAATAGTGAATGATGTTGCTGCTGACTTTATTCTATGCTGAGCTATCTTATACTCTTGTACTACTAATACAAGTTTTTATTGATGTTTTGATCTAGTTGTTTGTTTAATTATCTTGTTAACAATTTTCCAATAAATGTTTGATGGAAGTTCACCAATGATTCAGGTTTTCAATTCTGTAGTAAATAATGGTTGTAGTTTTGGTTTTCCACAATTTGGCTTGTTTTGGCCTCATTGTCATACAATCTTATAAGGATGCATGGAGTGATTATATAAAGGCAACCTTGATGATGAAATTACTACTCCATTAGAGCATTAAGTATAACGAATTTTCATGCTATCTGCTTTTTTTTTTTTCATTATGCTTGATTTATTTTTCTACAGTTTTTGCCGCATCAGATGGATTGGAGGCATGGAAGATTTTGAGGGAAAAAGCTGATAGTATTGACCTAATCTTGACAGAAGCAGAATTGTCATCAATTTCCGGTTTTGTTCTTCTTAATATGATAATGGAACATGAGAGCTGCAAACAAATTCCTGTTATAAGTAAGAGTTGATCTATACTAAGCTGGTGCAAGTGAACAAAATCAGTTTCTTTTGGGAGGGATAGTTACTAATTTCTGTTTTTTTTTTTTTTTAAATGATTGCTGCAGTGATGTCTTCACATGATTCTATCAGTGTGGTTTTTAAATGCTTATTGAAAGGTGCAGCCGACTTTCTTGTTAAGCCTGTTAGGAAGAATGAATTAAGGAACTTGTGGCAGCATGTTTGGAGAAGGCGATATGTATGTTCCTCTCTTTAAACTTGATTATCTTTTTCATCTCTATATTTTCTTGTTTCATTTTCCCTTCTAAAAATCTTCTGATAATTTTTTATTATTTTATTCGAATGCTTTTCCATCAGACAAAAGGTAGCCAAGGTGTTATAGATAGCCATCAAGTCGAACACCTCGTAGAGCAAAAGCAAGACACCGTTGAGAAGAAAGCAAGCAACGGAGGGTCTAGTGGTAATGTCATCTCCGTGAAGCAAAGTGAGCAAAATAGTAAAAAGGATAGTGATGCCCAAGTAAGTGTTTGCGTATCCCGTATAAGGTCAACTTTGCATGTCTATGAAATTCATTTGCTCTTTGCAATAATTAATTATTTCTCCAACTGTTAGAATATCTAGGCCATATGTTTTCTTATATCAATGTGGCCTCCTGTATGAGTTTCTTAGGTCATTCAATCAAGCAATTGATCTGTTTGCAAAAGCTTCCCATATTTGCATTTCAAGCGATAATGAACATGAAGTAGAGATCCTTATAACCCTTGTAAAAAGGACTCAAGCAATAAATACATACAAAAGCTTTTTTTTTTTTTTTTTTTTAATTATATCTAGTTTCCTTTGCCTATTGTGAATATGGTGGTTCTTATTCTGAGGTTGCATGTTCTTTCACTTTTTGTTACAGAGTTCTTGTACTAGGTCAGAGATGGAAGTTGAGAGCATATACATGCAACCCATTCAGAAAATCACACAAGATAGGGGTGTGGGTATATCTCATCTTGATAAGAATGCTGAGAACTGCAAGGCAACTGGTAGAGTAGAAATCATGATCCAGGATGACAGCAAAGGTCGTATAGATTTTCTCGTTTAGTTAATTTTAATTTCTTATAAGGAATTTAGTATCACAATATTAATTATTTTTCTTTGGCAGATAACTCGACTATGTTTGATTCACTATTAACGCCCTGCGACATAGTTTGTGATTCGAGTGCCGTAACCCGAGAGGAAGGCGAAGCAGAGATAGCGGCTGCTGGAACTGATTGTCATACAACTTCTACACAAGTCATTGATATGATTGGATCATTAGATAAGCAACATCATCTTAATCATGAGGAAAGAAATGGAGAAGTTACCGGGCATGGATTTGCAAATACTGCAAAATCTGCCATTCATTGCGCAAATTCAGAATCCATACTAGGATCCAGTCCCCATCTAGAGCTTTCTTTGAGAAGGTACCTTCATCCTAGTTCTTACCAAAAGGGAAAGGATAAGAACAGTGCGCTGGATCACTCAAACTTCTCCGCCTTCTCCCCGTAAGTTCCTATTTTCCTCTTTCTTCACTTTACCCTTGTGTAAGTTAAAATCAAAGTTTTAAAAGCCGGGCGGCACGCTCGGTGCCGTCCGGCTCGTGCCGGAGCCACCGAGCTCCGGCACGGGGATGGTGCCGGCTCCCTTCTCTCTCTCTCGACTTTTTTTTAAGTCTTCCTCGCTTCCGCAAGGAGGAAGACGATACGATCGCCCGCACGCGGGGCGACTGGCAGCTGCCGGTCGCGCGCCCGCACCCTTTATTTATTTTATTTTTAAAAAAGTTTAATAAACTTTAAAAAATATACTAAAATATAATAAAATTTAAAAAATTATATTTTATTATCGGCACGGCACTGTCGGCATGTCTCGAGTTCTGAATTTACCGAAATTCGGCACGGCACGAAATTTAAAACCTTAGTTATAATTGTACGAAAACCACAGTATTATCATGCAAATTTGCAGTTTGCCAATGACTTTATTGCTCAACATAAAACTCACGTCGGTAATTAGGTATCCAAAAAAAAAAAACAGTAACTAGATGATGATACATGCAATCTTTTTTATTGGAGTTTAATTCCCTTGCATCTAGCAGATATAACAGCAAGACTGCTCTTCCCAGTCCAATGACACACAAAATCCCGAGCGCGGAGGATAACAACTCTCTAACTGCGGATACCCAGGACAAAGATTCTCCTAATATTAAAAGTTCACATGAAAATGAACTTGCAACTTCACAGACTTTACCTCGACAAGGAGCAGCAATTGCACCACCCCAGCCGGTTATTCCGATACCTGGTCCAATGACGTGGCAAGCTAGCAGTCAAATAATGCAACCAATTTTTTACCCAAGTCAAGCTTTATGGATTTCTGTACCCTCCGAACGGGAGGAAATAGTTCAGGGAAGTTCCTCAAACCATAATGATCCAGGTGGATTTACAGGCGAACACGTCCCAGAAAAGCTCAAGACATCACACGATCTCCTTCCTCAAAATGTCGGAAAAGATATGGATCTTGTGAAACAACAGGGATACATTTCATCTAATGGCAGCAGTAATCAACTTGATGAAAGCAAGGAAGCAAGTCTTTGCAAGTCTTCTGTAGAGAACACGAGTCATGGAAATGTGCCGGCCGAGGGATCGAGACATAATAACGACCAAAGGGAAGCAGCCTTAGCTAAATTCCGACTTAAGAGGAAAGACAGATGCTATGACAAAAAAGTAAGGTTCCGCTTCGCCGATGATTCACACGGCTTGATTTAACTCAATGGATTTCTTTAATTTATATCTGTCGATCGTACGTTATATTTCGATAATAACGTGTTTATCTCGCTGCAGGTTCGATACGAGAGCAGAAAAAGACTCGCAGAGCAGCGTCCGCGGGTGAAGGGACAGTTTGTGCGCCACGTAGGACAAATGGATTCAACAAATCGATAAGGAAAAAACTACTCACCCCCAACAAACTATCCAATAAACCATAGAGGTACCTCGTGATCCGCACAATTTTCTCGTGATCCACAAAAAATATCAAAATTACAGATATACCCATCGTGATGTGTGGTCTTGATTGTGCCACGTCCGCATGCGTGGTTTCTTGTGTGATTTCTTGGGGGTGCATAGCAAAGCTCAATCGATAAATGCTGTTTATGAGGTTCAAGTTACGACTAGTAGAAGACATAAGCAGATGCAGAACTAACCTTATATACCGATCTTCTTGAATTCATTTTAGGTTGTGTTTTTTTTTTCGGCATAGATAAAGTTTGATGATGGTGTACAGCAGGGTTTTCTGTAGATAACGAAGGGTTTGTAGCTAGCTATAGCAACCGACTTGTGGTTAGTCTTTTGTACTACTGCTTGAGAAAGTTACTGTTCTTGTTCTTGTGATATCATCAAATATTGAAATTGTTTATTATATGTTAGTCCTCCGCACGAATTAATTGCCAAATTTATCATCTGTATTTTATGGCAAGCTTGTGTTAAGAGCATCCAAGGATTTTCCTATCATACGGGCTCTTGTTAGGTAGGTTGGGAACGAGCAGGTTTTCTTTCCCTAATCTTAAATAAAAATTAAAAAAAAAAAAAATTAAAATCAATAAGAAAAATCTGAAGCTGATGATTTTTTTGTGTTAGCTTTGATATTGTTTATGTTTGCTAAATGTGCGTATACATATGATGATGGAATTGGGCCTGAACCAGTGGCGGAGCCAGGATTGTTAAGTCCGCAGGGGGGGGGGGTGAACAATTTTTAAAATACTATTTGTAATATAATTATAATATAAAGTAATTGAAATACTATTTGTAATATAATTATAATACAAAGTAAGAATTAAGTTTCAACTCCAATACAATTTCTGAAATTCGACAATAGATTGTAGAATAGAGCAAATTCTAAATTTCTCTAAAAAATTCTAAATATGTGCTTTGATTTTTAAAAGTTTTAGCGGATTTCAATACCTGTTAGCTTGCTAAATTTTAGAATCTTATAATATTTATTTTGAAAAAAATTTTAATATAAAAATTGTAAATCACATTAAAATCTGTAATTTTTATATTAAAAATTTTTCTGAAAAATATTTCTAGATAGGTATTTTAAAAAAAAGAAAAAAAAAGGCTTAACCAGGGATTCGATCTCTGGTTAGTAGATTTACGGCCCAAACTCCCAACCATTAGACTATGAGGCAATTGGATATTATTTTGTTGAGCGTTACTACATATAGTAAAAGCAGGTTTTTATTCTTCCTAACCAAACTTGTCGCCGAAGTTGGGGGGGGGGGGCGATCCGCTCCCCACGGATAACGTAGCTCCGTATATTTGAAAATAGATAATATAAGTATATATAACACAATTATGCTTAAATAAATAATAATATAACAATATTATTTTATAGAATTTAATATGAATAGCAAAAAAGATACAAAAAAAAAAAAAAAAAATTAGTCTTCAGCCCGGTCCCTTAGTGGATGAAGATCCTCTGCATCCGGATTTTATATACCGCTTCGTATACCGGCACCTAAAATAATATCTACATATATTTTTTGAGACTTTAACATGAAAGTCGTAGATTTTAATAAGATCTACATTTTTATATTTAATAGTTATAAAAAAATACTTCTAAATGATGTCACGAGATTCCAAGGTCTTAACAGGTTTAACAGATTTTAAAAATTATTTTTAAACCGTTATAATTTAGGAGCCACATAATATCTATGTAAACTCATTTTTCCAAAAAATGCTAATGCACGAAAGTTGTAGATCTCATCAGAATCTACAACTTTCATATTGAATTTTTTCAAAAAAATATATGCAGAAATTATTTTAAGTGTTGGTACATGAAGTGATGCATAGAATCCGAGCGTAGAGGATTCTCATCCTCCTTAGTCGGTCTAGACTGGTATATAGATTTTGGTATATTTAAGTCTTTTATTTTGATAAAATAATAGCTTTACCTTCCCTACTATCTTTTCATAATTGATCTGCTTTTCAAATTCTGTTTGATGTCAGTCCACGCCCCTTTCACCATGCGGCTTACGACCGCAGGAGCACATGGAGGCACCACTTATGTGCCCGACGTCTAGGGTCGAGAGGAAACGAAACCTTCGTAAAATGGTCGAAGAAAAAGGCTAATCACAATAGAAAGGAACATCGGCGCAACTCATGGCAATAAAAGAAGCCCTAAGTTCCAGCATATCATTCATTCACAGTAGCAGATGCTTTGTCCCATAAAAACCACATTGCAAAGATGATATTACACAACAAGGCAAAGTATAAGCATTTTGCTCATTGAGGGTATTTTCGTAAAACATCGCAACTCTCTCTGTGCTTATTTTAGATTAACTAAATTTAAAATGTCTTTCTCAAATAAAAAAATAAAAAATAAAAAACAAAACATAAAGGAAAATAAAAGATGTACACCTTACTTCTCAAAGTGGATGACAAACAAAATAATCCTAAGGGCATTTGTACAGACAACGGCCTACCAACTTTTTTTTCCGATAAATGGGTGTGTATCGACGCGGTGAGCTGCTTCTATTTCATCATTAGATGAATCCCGGGAGCACTGAAGCTGCAACTCTCTTCAAAGCATCAGATGCTTTCTGAATATCGGACTCTGAATGGCCAGCAGAAACGAACATTCTGATTCCCACTGGAAGACCACACTTGTCGAGATTGGACTTCTTCGAGGTCACGAGGAAAACCGAATCTTCCTTCAGGACCTGAGTAAACACTAGCTTTAGAAGACGCCAATTATTAATTTTTTTTAAAAAAAAGAAGAAGAACTACCTACAGCCTTTCATTTACCTGATCAACAATCTTATCTAGAAGCTGTAGATCGCCTCTCTCAGAACCAGTTGACTTTTTCAGTCTGAGAAAGACGATGGGGGATAGCGGGTTGCTTACAATAGCAAGCCCTGGTACATCTAACAGTCCTGCAACGAGCAAAAAGAAGAATGAGCAAACGGTTTAAATCTAACTTCGGAGAACTAAATATCAAATCAATGAGAGATTTCACAAGCATGTTAGAAGGAAAAATCAAATTAGTTGACAGCCCAAACTGATAGTCAAAGAAGTCCATTTTAACATCTGATATTGTTAGCTAAATAATTAGGATAAGGAAAATCTAAATCAGGTGAAGGTCAACTTTGGAATTATCAAAGTTTTGAATGTTAATTGGAAGCAAAAGATCCATATAAGTGATCAAAGAATTAGGACATTCATAAAATGGAAAACATAACCCTTGAAATTATAAATATATATATATATATATATAAATATATATATATATAATAATATATATATATATATATATATATATTATATATATATAGAGAGAGAGAGAGAGAGAGAGAGAGGGGTGCTAATCTCCACTCGACAGGAGCGCAGCTCGCTCCAGTCGACTCCGCAGCCGTCGGCTCGCGGCAATCCGAAGGCTGAGATCACGCGCGTGTTTTGGAAGAGCTCGGGTCGGGTTTCGGCCGTCAGATCGGCCTCGGCGATCCGACGGCTGAGATCACGCGCGTGTTTTAGAAGCTCAGATCGGGTTTCAGCCGTCGGATCGTCGCGATCCGATGGCTGCGGAGTCGACAGGAACGGGCTGCGCTCCTGTCGAGTGGAGATTAGCATCTCTCTCTCTCTCTCTCTCTCTCTCTCTCTCTCTCTCTCTTCTATATATATATAACAGTAGATGCCGCAAAGAAGCATTTTATGTACCTTTCTGTAGAAGATTAATATTGTTTCTCAGCATTTCAAGAACAGTTGGGTTCTGTTCCAAGTGATCAACAGCAGATATTGCTGCGCTTGCAAGATAAGGAGGCAAAGATGCGGAGAAAACATAGCCAGAGCTACTGAGACGCTGCAAAAGGTGTGAAAAGAAAACGTTATTCAACTATTGAGAGATGCAAAAACAATGAAACTATGCATCATATCATGCTTCAGAGACTTTTCTCAAAAAATTGCTAATACATACTTGGTGGTCAACAACTCGTGCACTCCCCGTGCAAAATCCACCATCAGTTGCCAATGCATTTCCCATGCCGGCGGTTATGATATCGACCTTCTCAATCTGCAAAGATAAATTATTAAAATATCAATACCATGATATACAGCAAAATCATGGTGAGAGAAGATGAAACTCATAGAAGTAACTAGAACCTACCGGAACATTGTAATGTTCAGCAAGTCCCCTTCCAGATTTTCCTAGAACACCAAATGAGTTGCTCTCGTCTAAAATTAGACGATACTGGTATTTTTCCTTCAACCTGACGATTTCATCTAATTGGGCTATTTGACCAGAATTCTGCAAATAACATAAGTAAACAAGATTAAAGCAACAGTATGCAAAATACAACCCTAATACATGAACTTTGATATTTTTTCGCAATAAAGATTTATTATTGTAAGTCAATTACATTAGAAAGTGGATTCAGATGCACTGATAGATCAAGCAATATCGACAGCCTCCTTGGAGAGAACTTATGTGTTTGCTAAATAGAAGAGAGAGCAAAATGGTATAAGGGCTCCTTGCAAGCCTTCTAGCACCTATTAGTTTTTTTTAAAAGACACGATATTGGAAGTCCAGCAAGCAGCTGTTAGATTTTCTAGTCAAGCCTAAACTTCCTGAGCCATGTGTAAACTTGTCAAACTTAGAGCAGTAACAAATCAGAATTAGTATGCCATCTCAAAATGATACAACCATCAGTTTCTGTACTTTCTATTGTTAATATTTAAAAAAAAATGTCCAATAGGTTAAGAATCCAACTGGAAGTTAGAATTAAATGATATGCTTTCTTAACAAAAAAAAATCTAGTCCAATAATAATAAGCCTTTTCGGAAAAAACCTCCTTGCAAAAACTAAGAAATTGTAGGGTCTTCCTAAGAAATAAGTGTCACAATATTAAATACAAATATTTTGTGCCGTTCCAAACACAATAAGTGTCTTGAAGATTTTTTAATTCAGTACATACCTGATAAACAGCTTCTACAACTATGTAGCGTCGTATCTCTTCAGCTTTCTTCTTTCTACCCTGAGTTACTTTCTCCAACTTGCTCTCAAGTGAAGCCATATCATTGTGCTTGAAATAAACAACAGTACTTCTTGAAAGATAGAGCCCATTTTGCACAGCCCAGTGAACACCCTCATCACTGCAAAACAATGAAGTCAATGATATTATTGCAAAACAATAGCATTAATTCATATATTGTGGCATTATCATAAGGGAATATCTATTAACATTAACATGAATATAATTTTCATATCAATGATATTATTGTCAAACAATAGCATTAATTCATATATTGTGGCATTATCATAAGGGAAATATCTAGTAACATTAACATGAATATCATTTTCATATCAATGATATTATTGTAAAACAATAGCATTAATTCATATATTGTGGCATTATCATAAGGGAAATATCTATGAACATTAACATGAAAAGGGTGACCTTTGAAAAACTTACCAAATATGACTATTTTAATATATTAATAAGAAAGGAACAATTGCTCAGACTAGTATGCCTAAAACATTAACATCCAAATGATATTGATGTAATTTAATTCTGACGGCGACAAGAAAAATTGTGTTGAATTTGACAACTAAAATAAAAGTTAGTTTAGAAGAAGAGCCTGGTGAAGAGTATGTTCTACGGATAACTAAAGTCTGTAAATAAAGCAAAATCACAAACCAAATAGTTTATTTGAGAAAAATCATAAATCAAGCAGTGTATAGTTTAATTTTAGTTATGATGATAATGTGAGACATATTTAATACTGATGTATACCAGCCAAGCTATTAATTGTAGAAGAAAAAAAAAGTCTTGTTAACAAGCAATATTTGGGTTTACTCACGCGACAATTATGTCTCCTTTCTTACAAAAGGCCGGAATGACACTGAAAATCGTAGAAATCCCATAAGAATAAAGAACGGAGTCTGGAGTGCCCATGAACTTTGCAATCCTTTGCTCACAGTCAAGGTGGACATCTACAAAGAATGCAGTCTTAGAGAAGAATCCAAATTCCAAATGCTAATTGAATCTATCGAAAATAAGTTATGAAGAAAAAGTGAAACAAAAAACTAACCAATGGTTCCATAAAAACCACGGGGACCACACGAGCCAACACCATATTTCTCCAACGAACCAACACATGAGTCCTGATATACAAATCGTCAGAGGTGCTCCAAACAATAAATCTGAAGCGTATGTGGTACTAACAGAAAAAAAACTACACTCACAATTATCTTGTCATTCCCTATTAAACCAAGATAATTTGCTGACGCAAAGTTAACAACTTCTTTCCCATCAATCACCGTATGCGGCCCGGCAGCACTACACGATAAAATAGCATTGGAGAAAAAACAAATTAACATTTCCGACATAATCATTTGAAGAACTTTTTAATTTCCCATATAATCCAAAAAACCATATATAATATACCAATGCATATTAGCAAACCCCAACACGAAGAGGTTAAGTTAACAAAGAATCCCGATCATTACTTCATTTTGTTAAACAGCACAGTTGACTTGAAACTTTGTATAGAAGTTGTGATGTTCTCTTATATTGAAATACAACAGAAAACATCTCAACTCCGTAACATTAAATCGTTTGCTCGGCTCATAGAAAGTTGACTTATGACATGAAGCCGAACATTCCTCGAACTTTGTAGTTTAACATCAAAAGTCTTCCTTTGCTAATTCTGCAATGTTACTAACTAAACTAAACATCAGATCAAGTACTTCAACTCTGATCATATACCTTTCTAAAGTTGGAGGTTGGACAAGCATTTCCTCTGTAATAGGAGGATGAAGAGGCTCCGGGACCCACTCTTCGCAAAGATTATCTTTTTCCTGCAGCCAAGCATCACCCATCTCCTCAGTATTCAATCATCCTACAAAGCATTAAAACAAAAGGCAAAGTACGAAACCTTTTCACTTAAAGGCTTTTGGGGGTGCTTGTAACTCTTCCGCGTGAGCTGGAAAAGTAAGACCACAACGAGCAGCCCTTCCACCACCAGATGCCCTTCAATCAAACATACATCGAATTTGAATACTCAACTCATGATATCGGATGTAATAGAATCAACTGAACTTGATCAGGAGAGACGAAGTACCATCAATATGAACACCAAATACGACGACTCGTGATTGCGGAGCATGGAACGACAACCCACCGAGCACCGTCGCCATCGCGTTCATCACCGTCGACGCCATAACAATCACGACAAATTCGAGCTAGTTTCTCCAAATGTCTCTCAATTATCAGATCGGAAGGAGAATCAAACAACAGAAAATGGTGTTCAGCTGCTAAATCTTCGAACTCTCCGAGATGCAATTGATTGAATTGAGATACACAGAACTACGATTGAATATATTTATAGTAAGAACAAGAATATTTTAAATTCATGAAATCTTGTTGTGATTATTTTATGCCGCGTCGTCGTCGAGGGCCGAGTCGTGTTTGGAGAGTCTGAAGAACAATTCGCAGGTCAATTAGGGGATAATCAACGCTTTGACTAAACTACCCCTTGTTATTATATATCTCTACATAGTTACTACCGCAAATATATGTGAAACATGAGGGTAGTGATAGAAATGTCAAAAAGGTCGGGTTTACGGGTAAGAATGGTGATGGATCTTGTACCCGACCCTAAAAAATAAACGGTAAATTGCATATCAACCTTTTTATTTCGGGGCCGAACAAATTAGCCATTCAAAACGTATTTTTAGAGACTGATTTTTTTAAAATAAAAAATAAATCAGTCCCTAAAAACGTATTTTCAGGAACTGATTTGTTAGGTTCGAAACTTAGAGGGTTGATATGCAAAAAACCCCCAAAATAAAACCCAATCCAAACTCTAGCGGATTTCTTAACCGTGCCGTTTTATATACCGAGATTCAACATGACCGCATAAGACTGCTTAATCCGACGCTTGCAGGATTGCAAACCTACGTTCGTCTCTGGATTTAGGGTTAGAAAAATTGAATAAATCGATCGGTTAAAATGAACGACATATCGATAACTTTATCATTTTTATTTTATTTTTTTTCTAAAAATAACCGAAGGTTTAATCCGCTAATATTAAAATTCACTGAATTTGAGTCGAGTTTAAATCGAAAATCTATAAGCCTATAACAAGAAAACAAATCCAACCGTTTATTATATGATTATAGGTTAAGATATGTAATTACGATCATTATAATTTTTTTAATTTTAATTAGAATTAGATCTACCATACATCTCAATATTTAAGAGATAATATAGTGCCTTTTTTTAAGGAATCAAGTTAAAAAAACTTTGCTTTTAAAATCATACAAATTAACTTTTATCTTTTTTATTTTTTTTTTAAAAAAAAATTATGGCCTGATATTCTAATATATTTCATATATTTAATTTAGTATTGTAGATAATTGTTGTAATATTGCTAGTTTGTATTGTTTAATTGAAATATTCTGAATAAATAAATAAAATATTCATGACGAATTAATAAAATACTGGAGTGAGCTAAATAAAAATAACAGATGAGAAAAAAATTTATTTTGAAAATTTACTTAATATTTTAATTTAAGGGATTGATTTATTCTAATTTTAAAAATAGGGAGCTCTGTTTTAATGAATTTGCGATTATTCTTGACAGAGCGGAGTTCGGACTACCTTAGGAGACAGCACAACCGTAGGATGCTCCAGAATCAGAAGGGCACGGACGGTGATGAAAGAAGTAAATTTGGGCGGCTTTAAAAGAGAGCCGTTATTGAATTCAATGGTCCAAAGGAGACACTATTATTCAAACGGTTTAAAATTTAAAAGAATGGAATTTTGCAATACCAGACTACTACGATAAACTATGGCAATCCGTAAGTCTATTGTGACAAAAATAGTCCTTATATTAAGAAATGACCAAAATACTCCCTTCAAAATTGCTTGTTTTCTCAAAAATAATTTAAAAAGGAACATGCTCATTGTTCCACACACTAAAAGTCGTTCTTCTAGCAGTCATTTTTTTTATCATTTCTGCTCTTTTTAAGTCATCATTTTAACCGATTTTTTTCTATGCGACAATTACTTTGCACTCCGTCATAATTTAGACATCATAACTTTTAGAACCTTTAGGATAGTTCTATAATTTTACAGTTGGATCGAATACTTTATAATTATTGCATACGCTTCAAAATACTTCATAATGTATTCTTTATGCTTTAGAATACTTCGCATCTCAAAACAACACCATTATATTTGAGAAAAACTTTTGTGTGCATTTTGATACTCTCAAAATCACTGCTCTTCGCACGGTTTTCACTCTCCATCGCTCTTCCATCTCCAATTTATCATTCCATCCGATTTTCTTGGTTGTCGCTACCGATGCATTGAACTCCATCATGATTCACACTATTATAATCTTTGTAACACTTCTAAGCATTTCTTCGTTATTATACATGCATCAAAATATTTTCATAAATTTGTATATGGTTTAGAACATTTACTACTATATTCATCAGGTTTCATGACACTTTGAAGTTTAGAACAAGATTGTTATGAAGCATGACCAAAATACGCTGAATTATTCGAAAAACATACAATAATTATAAAGTATTTTGATGCATTTATAATAATTAATGAGATGTTCTGAGGTGTTTTGAAGACAATGTGCCGGTGATGCATTTACAACCATCGCCTCCATCTATTACCGCTATGAAATCTTCCTCTAACATTGGCGTAGCTCCAACAACTCCAGCAATAAGGACAGGAACATCAAACAAATTCAAAGTCTCGCTCTCACTGAATGAAGACTCAAAGACAACCTCACAGCGGTTAAAGACATTTGGAGTGGTTCACAGCGTCTCAGGTGTGTCCGATTGCCGAAGCTTAGAAAGGTTATACCATAAGGTCTTCAGGATTCAAAGCAAATGGAGGTGGAGGTCACAAGCAATGGGCGGAGGCCGTTATCGCATTCGCTTCCCTTCTATACTGATGCTAAAATATTTGGCTTCCAAGAGCCCGTTTTCTGGAAAAGGTGCATCTTTCGATTTAAGACCCTAGAGGAAGGAGCAAGGAAGTCGATGGAGGAACTGACGTCTGGACTAATTGTTTCAGGTGTTCCCCCTTTTTTTATGGAATCATAACGCTATCTCCGCTATGGTGAGGGATCTTGGTGAAGTTCGTGAAGTTGTCCAGTGGCACCCTGATGTAATGGAATTTCTTCGTGTCAAGCTCGCATCTAAGCTCGCATCTATTCATATTGAGGGTTTGATATATGATGTCGGCATTTAGTTCGAGGACCAAGGTCTACTAACGAAGTCATCTACGACGCTAGATGGATATGGGAATACTCAAGCTGGGGATGGTTTTGGGTCTGGATGCGTCGCGACTATCGTAGATACTTCGTCGGAGACAATAGGTCCATACAGTGACCCCAAGGGAAAACTGTGCGAACGCATGAGTAATGTAAAACCCTTGCCACCATTAACCATTGGTGGAGCTTCCTGTTGATTGCCGACGGCAAGGGCATCTAAATCGACGGCGAAGGCGAATCAAACGGTGACAGAGGCTGGACTAAGGCCAATCGATACGGTGGACGTCACGTGTCGTGCAGCGAGTGCAGGTGGCTTTTCAAATCGGTGTGATGAGATTGCACATAGCCTTACTCATAAAGATAGCATGTCAACGTAACATTTCTGCCAACAAATCCACTACCATGATGGCTCCGTCTCAAGAACCTAGGAAAGTGAGGCCAACACCATGTGATGAAGCTATTAATGCACCATGTCATAAAGCACTACAAAGAAGTACACCGCCTCATCCCATTATAAGGGATATAACCAATGAGAAGCCTCCTTTAAACAATCCAAGCTTCACTGATCTGAACGCCGAGGGGCCTAGCTACCCCCGATTTACATGATCAGGGCTAGCCCAACAGTCCATGCATGATCCTTGCTTTACGTGAACTATCTCCTATTTTCCTGCCAAACAGTCCTAACACTAGCCCAAATAATACTTCAAAATTTCATAACAAATCCCCTACAATAATTTCGACCGAACGATGTGTTTGGTGTAAACCCCCAACACCCCACCCTAGAGGTCAAGGCAGGGGCCTAAATGAACTTGGAGGGATGAGCTGTCAGGTTGGAGGGATGAGCCGTGGTCCACCGCTATCAACACAGGAAATGATTGGTTAAGTGCAACAAGAAATTGGGATGACAATAGTTTTAAGGAGGCCTTTGCTGCATTTGGAGTATAGTTGCCTTCAGATAATCAAGGCAGAGAAATGACCGTACAAAAAATTAAGGACCTGGACTAGCAGAATGTTGAGAAGTTGAATCATACGCTCCATCGCCAGCTTGATGATGGAGTTGAAAAAATAATTGTACCCGGTGCTTCTGAGGAACGTGGGAGCTGTTAGGTACATAAACGGATTGCGATCGTGAGCAAGCCAACAATCACCATGAAGGATCTCTCTTGGAATGTTCAAGGTTTATGCTCAGATGATAAGAAGAGGGTGGTGGCAGAATATGTTAGAAACAACGTTTTGATGTTGTGGGATTCCAGGAAACTAGAGCACAAACTCTTTCTGCTTTCGCATTACAACGTATTGGCAGTGGAGTTATTGCGGAATGGGTTCAAAGCCCCGCCACTGCATGTCATATGGGTACACTAGTTGGTTGGAGAAGTGATCTATATTACATAGAAAAGAAGTGGGTGAGGCCATTCTCAACTACTGTCAAACTAATTCAGGATAGAGCAACAACCGGAATTTTTTTCACCTTTGTATATGGGGCACATAACAATTAAGTGCAACAACTATTTTGGCAAGAACTCTGTAGTATGGTCGTCCTGAAAGATGACCTTTGGGTTCTCGCTGGCGATTTTAACGCAGTTCGAGGAGCATCAGATAGAAGCAGTGGCAACTTCCAACTTAAGGATTATCGAGTTCGAGGAGACTTTAGATGAGTTGGAAGTGCTCGAAATCTCATTACAAGGGCGTAGATACACGTGGTCTAACAGACAGGAATCTCCAATCCTGGCTCGCTTAGAGAGGTTCTTTATCTCTAAAGCATTAGAAGAAACATTTCCATCTGTTTCAATTATTCCAGAGGCTATAGTCAGCTCGGACCACACACAATTGTTGCTACATTTAACTGATCCAAATGCCTTTCCTAATCCTAGATTCCACTACGAAAATATTTGGGAGACAGTGCCAGACTTTTGGATCATGGTGGAGGGATGGTGGAACAACTTTGCGGTGCATGAGAATGGAATGGAATGGATGGCTCAAAAGCTTCAGCTATTACAAAGGCGATTGCGGGCTTGGGCGCGGAGTTGTGTTAAGAACGTCAATGCCAGTAAAGTTGACCTACTAGCAAAACTGAAATTGCTTGATGCCCAGGAGGAGACAAAAATGAGTGGTCAGTTGTAGACATTCAAGAAAGACGAATTATTCAGAAACAATACAGTGAGATTCTTGAAAAAGAAGAAATGATGTGGTGTCAACAGTCGCGAGTTTGATGGCTTCAAGAAGGTTGTTGTATCTTGTGTGATTTTGATGATAATAAAACTATTAGTAGAAGCGTTATTAATATACTTATTAATGATTCATTGAGTTTGTTTAAGTGTAAAAGGTGTAGGTGTCGAATAGAGCTAAATTTGCATGTTATAAAGCTTGATTAAAGCAGTCCACCTGACACCTACGAACTAATCAAATAATATATTTCTCATACAATATCAAAATGGAATAATATCAGTGGCGCATGAAATAAGGCTCACATACCTTTCCATAAATATATTACATATGTGATTTGGATACCCGTACTATATGTTATTGATTTTTGAACTTGTAGGAAGAAAAACTGTTGGCTGTTGACCCTTGTGTAGTATTTTGCTCATAACTTTCTGTCAGATGCTCTAAATGTGATGAAACTAATTTCATCTGAAATTAGACTTAAAGACCTTTACAACGGTATATGGATAATACAAAACGGATAAGAAATAAGAGAGAACGAGTTGAATGAAGTTGACCAAAGCCGAGTAGAAAATCGTGCACCCGAAAGCAGTTTCGGTCGACCAATAATAAATATCGGTCGACCGAAAATTTGAACAGAACTAGCCATTATTATAGCTGTTGGAAGTAACTTTTGAGGTACCTATAAAAATCTAATGCCTCAAACGGTCACAGAACTCATGCTATTCATTGGAGATAGTTTTGAGAGGGAGTATAGCATTTAGAAAGCTCCCACAATCTTTGTTGAGGTCAAATTTGTGTATCCTAAAATCATTGCCCTTGATCTCTTGACCTTAAGTGAGATATTATTTAAGAGATTTGTAATTGGATTTTTGGGTTAATTTTTATTAAGAGACATTGTAAGACGGGTTGCTAGGTGAGCCACCAAAACCTAAGGAGATTACGGGTTACTTGGTTAGCAGCTAAAATCAAGAGATTACGGGTTATCGCTTAGCCGCTAAAAACGAGTTTGTAACGGTTTGATCAACGCCCGAAAGTTGATAGTCTAGTAGAAAAGTCCTCAGAGGAGGCAAGAAAAGTGGACGTAGGCGGGGTTTTGCCGAACCACTATAAACACGGTGTCGTATTTTTTTTCTCCCTTGCTTTATGTATACTACTCTCTAAATGCATGCATATGAATCAATTGATATACTCATATACGCTTTTGTGGTTAGATCGGTAAAGAGCTAAAACTTGATTAGATAGCTAAATCTATTAATTAGCTCATTATTTTAATTACCCAATTCACCCCCCTCTTGGGACCCAACAACTTTTAAAAGCTATTTGAAAGTTCTCCATGGCAATGACATTGTGGAACACGAGTGGCTTCTAAAGCAGGTTGTCAAGATGCTAAGTGGCCTATCACATATCTTGGCATGCCGGTGCGAGATGGAACACTTCACCACAATGATTGAAAATCGCTACTTCAGAAGTTTCATAGTCGTCTGGCAGGATGGAAGGAACGGAGCCTATCGCTTGACTCATCCTAGTTAATGCAGTTCTTACTGCGCTACCAACTTATTGGATGTCGATATACCGCCTCCCATCTTGGCTAGTCACCAAGATAGACCGATTGCGCAAAATATTTCTTTGGGTCAGTTATGCTACTCAAACAAAAAAACTTGGCTCATCTTGTGGCTTGGGAGGTCATCAACAAACCTAAAGAATATCGCGGATGGGGAATTCTAGATTTACGAACTTCTAACGCAGCTATATTAGCCAAATGGTGGCGGCGTTTAGCCTCCAAGGAGTCGTACCCATGGAAAAAGCTTGTCACTCACAATCATGGATGTGATTCTCTCCATTTAAGGTATGCACAACCTTCTGTTTTTACACCTTTTTGAAGAGGCGTTCATAGTGTCAAAGATGCATTCAGTAATAGAACTAAATGGGAGTTAGGAGATGTGACGATGATAAATTTTTGGTTGAAACTGTTGACTTAATAGTGTGGCATTGGCGATAGTACTATTACGAAACTCCATGCATTATTCCCATGTCTTTTTACATGAGCTCCAGTTCTACATGCTCTGTAGAATCACAGACCATGCCCCTTAATGGCTCAAAAGTATAGGTCGTCCAAGGTTCTTAGATAGATGCAATTGAAGGGGCTGCTCTTTAAACTTGCTATAAAAGAATGCCCATCCAGCAGCACTTCAGATCGAGCTATATGAAAGCTTTAGAGCAACATAAAATTTTCTGTTAAGAGCTACTATATATCACCAGAGAATGATGGAGGAATGGAGTGCCTCTCCAACAACTTCTAGAAGATCTCAGCACCTCTGAAATGTAAGTTATTTACCTGGCTTGCTTGTAGAAACCGCATTTTAACGAGGGATAATCTGCTAAATAGAGGCCAAACGATAATTGATGATGTGTGCCCCTTATGCAAAGTAGCTCGAGAATCTGTGGACCATATTATGTTACAATGCACATTTGTTAGGGTGATTTGGCAGCCAATGAGAATTTTGTTAGGCATTTTCGAGTCTCCACAAAATCTACAAAGTATGTGGACCAATTGGCAAAATAACATAAGAGATATGAGGTTGCCAACTATTTGGGACATTATGATAGTTGCAACAATGTGAAGTATTTGGGTAGAGAGAAATAGATGAGTTTTTAATGCCAAAGGGAGAACACCCGCGATAATTTATGTGCTCGCGAGATTTGGCATTTTTCTGGTTAGTAATCTATATGGTTCAAATAGACGATTTTCGGTGCTTTAATTTGATGTATTTTTTCGTTTATCCGTTTTTTATGTTTGAAAACTTGTTGCTGTTGCGGTATCCCATATATTTTGGAATATACCGAATACGTTGTATTTTAGTACTTTTCTCATTGTTATATCTTATAACATGAGGGCTATTAATTATTAAAGGCAGTGTTTTTTTCTCACAAATTAAAAAAAAAGAAAAGAAAAAAGAATAAAAAAGAACTAATCCCTCTCAACTTTTAAGCAATATAGATAAAATAAATGTTCCCGAAAAGTACAGATATGAATCTTCAAAGTTGCGCACTTGACAAGTGCCATGCTCCGCCGGCCGCCGCCCTCCGTTCTCCGGCGAACCACCATCCCCGCTGCCGTCTCCACCTCTGGCCATCCCCTCCCATCCTCAACCTCCGTTATCCAAAAACTCACCATCCTACCAACATCCCAACTTTCCGACTCCGACAAGCACCACGCCGGCGCCATCGCCACCGCAGCCGCCGCCTCCTCCGCCGCGCTCTCCCCTCTTTCATCTCGCTTAACGGAACCCATTCTCCTCCGTGCGCTCGACCTCGTCCGCCCTCCCGCCGCCGCCCTCCGCCTCTACCGCTGGGCTCACCCTCTCCTACCCTCCCACTCCGCCGATCGCGTCTCCCACAAAACCCTTAAAACCCTCTGTCGTTCCCGTGATCTTACCGCGGCCGCTGACTTCCTCCGCTCCCTCGCCGCCGACAATTCTACCTCTCCCCTCCATGACCGGTTGTTCAACACTCTCCTCCGTGCTTACTCTGCAGCCGGCCGCCTCCGCGAAGCTGTCGATGTCTTTAAATCAATTCCCTCCGCCACAGTCTACTCTTACAACTCTCTCTTATCCGCTCTGCTCCGCCGAGGCCGCACTCGTGCTGCGGCACGCCTATACCTCCATATGCGAGATGCAGCCGGAGTTTTGCCCGATGTATGCACATTTAACACCCTTATCCGAGGGTTCTGCTTGAACTCCATGGTTGACGAGGGATTCCTCATCTTTAACGAGCTAAAACGCCGTAATTGTTCACCTGATATTCTCACTTACAATATTCTCTTGGATGGCCTCTGCCGTGTTGGGAAGGTAGATACCGCACGGCATTTGTTCGATGGAATGTGCAAAAAGGAGCGTACAATATTGCCGAATGCTGTATCCTATACCACTTTAATCAGGGGGTATTGCAGCAAGTTGCAAGTAGCGGAGGCTATGCAAGTTTTTGACGATATGGTAGAAATTGGAGTGAAGCCGAATAAGATCACGTTTAATACACTTATTCAAGGGCTTTGTGAAGCGAAAAGGATGGATTTGGTGAAAGAATTGATGGAACGCTTTCAGTTTAAGCCCGATACTTGCACCTTCAATATTCTGATAGCTGCACATTGTAATTCAGGCAATGTTGTTGACGCAACGAAGATGTTCGACAGAATGGCTGAGTTACGAGTGAAACCTGACTCAGCTAGTTATAGCACTCTCATACGAGGTTTATGCAATATTGAGGAGTTTAAGAGTGCGGAAGAACTCGTAGATGACCTCTTGGATAAGGATATATTAGGAAAAAGAGGTGGTTGTGTTCCATTAATGGCTGCGTATAATCCGATATTTGACCACCTTTGTCACAGTGGTAAGACTGAGAAGGCGGGGAGGTTGTTTAGGAAATTACTCGAGAATAGGGCTAAGGTTGATATCGTTGCATTCAAGATTTTGATTGTTGGACATTGCAGGGATGGTCAGCCAAGGAAAGGGTATGAGCTTCTGACTACGATGGTTAGGAGAGAGCTAAAGCCAGACTTTGAGACCTGTGAGATTCTGATTAAGACATTTCTTCAAACGGATAGCGTGCGTTTTGCATGGAAATCATTGCAAAATATGTTAAACAGTGGGTATCTGCCAAAGACGAGCACTTTCCATCTCATACTTTCTGGGCTTCTGACGAAGGATGACTTTGCCGAAGATGCTTCGGATCTTGTTCAAGTAATGTTGGAGAGGAAAGTAAGGCAGAATATCGATTTATCCACAAATTTAATTTCAATTTTATTCCGAAATGCTTCCAGTGATAGAGCTTTCGAGATTCTTCAGTTGCTTTATGAGAATGGATATAGTGTGAAAATGGAGAAACTGGTTACACTTCTTTTCCAGGTTCCAAAGTTTGTAGAGGTACGAGAACTGCTCCTGTTTTGCCTGGAAAAGAGCCATGATTTAGATTCTGAGCTCTATGACATGGTTGTAAGTAAGTTATGTTCATCTGGGAGAGTGTTGGAGGCTTTTGGCCTGTTCCATGAGATAACAGACAAGCGAAGGGCACCTGTCGCATTTACGTGCTTAAAAGATTTGATGCGTGCACTTCAGATGATCGGAAAACAGATGGAAGCTGAGTTTGTGGCAAAAAAAATAAGTCCTGCAAGAGCTGAGGCAATTTGAACATCTAAAAAGTCACTTCTGTGGTTCTTTATCTGCTCATAAGATAGTTTTTTTGGCGAATTCATTTTTGTTGCAGAAAACAGAGAGAAGTTATACCAAAGATCTTCTAGAAGCATTATTATAACAATCATGGTTTTGATCATATGACAGTGCTATCCTATTTGATGGAGCTCGGATTTGGGCTACCGCGTGGTGTCCGAATAACAAGGCCCAGGTACGGAGGATAAGCCGGCCCATGAAGATCAAGCCCATTAAACCTAGCCGATATGTTCCGAACGGACCTCGGCAGGCCGAGTCAAGACTACTTCGGGAGCGCACGCTATCGGCAACACGCGATCCCGACACCCGTTCTGGGGTTCGTCCTGCCCGAAGCCCGGCATCCAGCCTGGACGCCTCGGCCGAACGAGCAGATCGCTCCCGCACAGATATACCGGAGACCACGTCCTCCACGCTGCGGCCACGCAAGCACCCGCCACAAGAACCGGTCTTCCGCAGGTATAGTAGTCCACGTGGCGCAGAGATAACGCAGTCAACCCGAACTACTAGCCGAGATCCTGAAATTCCTCAACCGCCGTCTAGTTGGCTTATTTCCCGGGGCGTCTATAAAAAGCCGTTTACGGTATTGTACTGAGGGTTGGATTCTAATCATTTAATAGCACTTGTACTTGAGAGAACTATAAATTCTGTGAGTCTTGCGTGAGCATTATATTCTTCTCTCTCTACTACTACATTTGATGTATTTTCCTATCCTAGAGTTCCCGGCCGTTGACGTGATCAGCTCGTGTCTTACCTTGTGATTAAGGCGTTTCCACCGTAAAAGCTTGTGTGTTCTTTTCTCTGTTTCGTTGTTTTCTTAGTTTGTTGCATTCTTTAGCCAAATGTCTAGCCTTCAATTAATTTTATTGATCGGTCGAGACCAGCCAGTCCCGAGTGCACTGCTTCATTTAACTCGTCATGCCACCTTCCACTTGTATGCGTCCACCGACAGCATCATTGGTAAAAATTCCTATATTGTTTTGTCCTGGCTCTGCGTGTGTGTGTGATAATTTCTTCTTTTATTTTTCTTTGATGCACTTGATATTGATCTCTTCCTGGTATTCGGCACGGCCTTTTCCTCACTTAAAAGAATACCCTGCAAAACCAGTCTATTGCGGTCTTAAGAATGATGCCTTGTGGCTTAATTCTGCCACAACTCTTTGGTAAACGCTGCGTAATCTCGCCCCTGACCCAACATTTATTGAAGTAAGTATGCTTACGTTGTCACAACATATGCTTTATCCTGACTATTTGAGTTAGGTACTGATTTCCTTAGTTACATGTTAACTGATTTGTAGGAACATTTTTGACTCTACAATACATATACCTGGGTTCTTGCTCATACCTTCCTAATTGAAACTGTGTAGTTTTTTTTTTTCTTTTTTTTTTTTATCCCAGAATAAACTATTGATTGCGTACTTTTAGATAGTAATTTTGGCAATCTCGCAGAGGTAGCTCAGATTAAGTAGATTACTGCCCCTTTTTGTATACTAAGAAGCACATATATGAATACGTGATACGGATACGACACGATGCGGATACCTAAAAACAAGATATGATACATCGAGGATACGTTACTTAAAAATGTATTAAAATATTAATAATTAGTGATTATACAAAGCATTTGTTAAAATAAATTAAAAAAAAAAATGGCAAAGAAGCCTTTTTTTCAAAAAATAAGAACTCATGTATTAGTATTTGAGTACTTGACAACATTATCCTTTTTTCACTTTATCTTCCAACTTGTTTGTATACGAAATATCTTTTGTGGCAACTGTCTTACAAACTCCAATTCTTTTTCCTGCAATTCGATAAGTGAGCTTTAACCTTTATATAAGAACTTTTGTGTGTTTTATGAGAAACGTTGTATTGTCATAACATATTTCCTCCTCCACCATTGAGCTTTCGATAGCTAGTTACATATCTCTACAAAGGCTTTGCTCATATCTCCGTATTAATAACAATATCACTAGATGTAGCGATATCTACAACTTTAGATTAATATTATTAAAAGAAAGAGAATTTTAGATGTGAAGAATTCGTAGAATTTTAAGTCTATTATAAGATTATGAATTTATTCTTAATGATTAATAACTTAGAAAATAATTAAAAAGACCTAATCTAGCTAAAAAATAGTCTAAACATGTCTGAGGTATCCCCAACGCGTCCGTAGCGTGTTCCCAACGTATCACAGCATGTCCAAATTTATTAAAGTATTTATTAAATTCGGATATTTAAATTTGTGTGTCCGACACGTTTCCAAGCATGTCCGTGTCCGTGCCTCCAAGCTTGTATATGCACCCTTGTAAATATATAGTCTAATCACATTTTAAGTAGCCTTTTCTTTTGACAGGTCCAGCAGTTCCAGTAAACAAAATTGAGTTTATGTTAACAGCCCCACTCCACCTCTTTCTTTGGAAGAAGATATCTTACATGCAGCAAGCACTTTATTTAGCCTATGGTTTTTTCTTTTCATTTTCCTTCTTTTTTTTTTTTTTTTTTTTTTTTTGAGATTATCGTGAGAAAATTCTGCCCGTAACCGGCCTTCTTTGAATGACCGTCGTAACAGGTAAATCCACGGGTGGCACCAATTCCTATTCCACCGATCGAGGGATCCTATCTTTACGGATAGGGCAGACCCTGGTGCACGCTCCTGAACGGAACTCAAATCAGGATCCATTTCACTTTCCACGAGGTACAGGGGGTCTTCGACCTCCACAGCCGATTGCCTATGGTTTAAAGTTGCAATGTCTTTTTAAAGATGTCTAGGAGAAATTGTCCCCCTACCGGCGCACTATGATGCTTTAGGATTGATGGATAAAAACCCCAGTGTTCCAGTTCCTGCTTCGACCAACGAGCAAGCCCATGAACCCAAGGCTCTTTCTTCGGAGCCACACGATCTATCCACACTCTCTATCAAACAATAGTGTGAGAATATCAACTGAGGGAAAATATACTCCTAAAACGTTACCGACTACGCGCATAGCGATATTTATCGGCATCACGATCAACTTTGATAGCGACATCGGAGATGAATCACGATCGACCGCTTCGAGGAAGAATCAAACTCGAGGAGGAGCACAGATCGGAGAGGGGAAGGTGAGAGGGACAGCTTCAGGAAGAGCACATGCAGAGGCAGATCGCTAGTCACTGTATCAGCAACGATCACATAGAACTAAGAGGAAAGGCGAAAAATAAAAGCAGTAATAGGAAAAGGAAATAAAGTCCGGATGGGGGTCCATGCGAAGAAGTTGAGGAGAACTAACAGGCACATACATTCCGGTTAGTAAGTTTTCGCCTACTTAATTCACTACCGTTCTTAGTCCAATATAATCCTACGGGTAAAAAAGTTTTGAGAGGAGCTATGCTTGGCTCATGTCGAGTGAAGAATAGCATTTCTCTATATATATATTATTTTTTTTACTTAAAATATAACAAATTAAATATATTATATTAATAAAAATGGTTATCAATTTATATAAAATTATAAAATTTAAATTTTTTGATATTATTATTTATATATAACTAGTATCGGTACATCGTAAGGATGTAAAATTAATTTTATTTAAAGAGAGCACGTGCAACAAAAAAATTATTTAACATAACAAAAAAATGCCACATTATCCTTACACTCCCTCACTCAATAGGCTATATAGATATCCAACCACAATAAGACAAGCCTAACCTTAATCTTCATCGTTTGCTGCTCAAGGCTAGATCTCTTCATCAATGGCGACTCAAGGCCAGGTCATCACTTGCAAAGGTAGGCAAATCTGCACCTCAGATCCCATTTATCTCGCGATTTTCTATGGGTCTCGATCTGGATTTCGCGTGGTTGATTAACGGTTGTGATTGGATGGAAATGTGTGATGATATGAGCAGCCGCGGTGGCATGGGAGGCGAACAAGCCACTGGTGATCGAAGACGTGGAAGTGGCGCCGCCGCAGGCCGGCGAGGTCCGCATCAAAGTCCTTTTCACTGCGCTTTGCCACACGGATGCCTACACCTGGAGCGGCAAGGTCTCTTGCGCATTGTCTAAGAATTTTTTGTTGTTCCTTCTTTATGCTGTTCATTTTATTATAATTGTACTTCTATAAAGGTCTCCAGTTCCGAGTCAGAGTTTTTTGTAAACTCAGATCCGGCCACGTGCTGGTACACTAGTATTTTCATTTTTTTAAAAAAAATTTAATCATAAAATAAAAATTAAATTGTTTTTGTCCTGTGTCCATCATGTCCCGCCAGTTTGTGCCTGTGCATGTGCCGGGCCGGCATGTTAAACCATGCTTGTAGCTTTTACTAAATCGTGTAGAATTTTGATATAATTGTTTACGTGTAATGAGGTTCAATATATTGTGCATCAGTTTCTCTTAATTCATTTGCTTGCTTATATTAATTGTGAAAAAGAACTTGATGTAGTTGTTTATGCAGAATGTTTGTAGTCCTCCTATTTTGATGTATTTCTAGTGTTGATTTTAACCAGTTATCTGTAAGAATGCTTACTGTTTGAATGTTTCTTTTATTTCTCTGCTTATTGAATCTCTAGCTTGCTTTTTTTGAGGTTAAGAGTTTGCTACTAGTTAATAGTACCCAATACGTTTTTATGCACTTGTTAATATGTAATGCCCATAAATGAGGTGACAAAACTTTGATTATGTTCTCAGTGTTTGCTATGTTCTTCTTTTAATAATCAAAGTTAGTACCCACTAATCCTCAGCGTGGTAGCTGTTTCTGTTTTTTGGATCATTATATTGATTGCTAATTGTGTTGCTTCTGATAATGAAGATAAATTATCCATATAGTTTGCATAAATTTGCTCTTGCTACTTTTGTGTGGGAAACATTCAAATTTCTCTATTTGCAGAATGTTGATTATTTGGATATCTATTTTGATATCATTTGATTCTGAATCTGCATGCTTTTGGTGGGGAAAAGCAGGAAAGCACACTATTTGGATGAATGCTTGTGGTTATCGTATGAAGTCATTTTGAAATAGTGATAATTGATAATTTTGAGCAGCGAAAGTAGTTTTTAAATTTCTTTGCTTGCTAGTAAAAATGGCCTAATATAGGCGAAAAGTGTCTATTTTTCTACTTTAAAGCTTTTTACAGACCTTACATTGCAAAATGTTTTCTTCTATTTAAAATACTAATTGCAGTGGCCATTTGCTTGATTCAGTGTTTATTTACATGGAATCTGCTCTGGAATCTAACTTTTAAACCTATTTTACTATGGTTTAACTGTAAGAAACAGTAAGAATACTGATATTCATAAAGAATATTCATCTTTATTGCTCCAATTGTGTAGAGATCACCTGCTATGAGCCCTTTTTAAATCCTTTTGCATGCATGTGCATCTAAAGTGCATGTATTGGCTGTAATCGCTGACTCTTATCATTCTATAATTTCCTGGTCTTCAGGATCCTGAGGGTCTCTTCCCCTGTATTCTTGGCCATGAAGCTGCAGGGTATGTACTAGCTATACCCAATCATAAAGTTGAAGTTGTATGGTTGTTAGTCTGAATGATTTTTATACCAGGATTGTTGAGAGTGTCGGTGAAGGAGTTACTGAGGTGCAACCTGGAGATCATGTAATTCCATGTTACCAAGCAGAATGCAGGGAATGCAAGTTTTGTAAATCAGGAAAAACAAATCTATGTGGGAAAGTTCGTGCTGCCACTGGGGTTGGTGTAATGATGAGCGATCGCAAGAGTCGGTTTTCGATAAAGGGAAATCCCATCTATCACTTCATGGGCACATCAACATTTAGTCAATATACTGTCGTGCATGATGTTAGTGTTGCAAAAATAGATCCGCAAGCTCCTCTTGAAAAGGTCTGTTTGCTTGGGTGTGGCGTTCCTACAGGTAACATCTTGTTTTTGGAAATATACCTGCTGCTTTCTTCCTAATTACAATGTGGTGCGTATTATATCTGGAAATAGTGACCTTGTTTGGGCAGAAAGCTCCTAATTGTGCATGACATCTTGGAAGGAAGATTTTGGCAGAGAAACTTGGTTGATAATGTGGTAGTTGTTTATTTCGTTCTTCAGGTGGTTGCTGTCAATGAAGCAGTTGTTTTGTTGTCAACTTATATCCACCATATTTATTTCCGTTCCAGGACAGCTGAAGCAAATTTCCTCCAAATTTTTCTGTATCGCTTTTCTATCTATTAATTTATGCCCTATGTTTTGGTTTTTAATTCGTCTCTTGATGCCTTTTTCCTTTGTAGTTCTTTTTTCATATATTACAGAAGGAAAAAACTGCTCAACCCCAACAAACTACCCAACAAACTACACAACCAATCTCTACCACACACGTGCCTTGTGATTCGCACAATTCCCTCGTGATCTGCAAAAAATATCAAAATTACAGATATACCCATCGTGAATTGTGCCACGTCAGCATGTGTAGTTTCTTAGGGGTGTATAGCAAAGCTCATTACAGAAATATAACCTTGAGATCATGATTTCCAAATTCATTAGTAACTGTCAAAGATTCATGTGATGACTAATCATTTGATAGTTAGGACTACAAATTGCTGTCATTATCAGTACTGCAGATATTGGTGCTGCCATCATCCCTTGCAACTGCTGTTTGCTTTGCTATTTTCGGTTTTTTTAAGTTTGTATTTGCACAGTCAACAATGCTGCTGCTTCAACAAGCAATGATGCCGCTTCCACCGCCACTATTTCTGCCACCGCCGCTGCCGCCTCTGCTTCTGCCATCACTGCTACCTCCAAGGACAATGAAGCAAACCTTGGGTTTCCAAACACCGTAATTGCAACTTGGATTTTATTGTAGTAGTTGACTTTTGAGTATCATATATAATAACTAAATTTCAGAATTGTATTGTAGTCAACCTCTCTTTTTCTGTCCAGAAAAAGTGTTAATACATATTGTTTTTGTTCCATGGCATGTTTTTTGTTTAAAGGTCTGGGTGCAGTTTGGAATACAGCGAAAGTTGAACAAGGATCAATTGTTGCGGTCTTTGGCCTTGGAACTGTTGGACTTGCTGTAAGTCGTCTTTAACAAGCATCAGTGCTTATCACATATATAATGCTATTGTGATTGTTTATGTATTTCCACTTGATAGGTAGCTGAGGGGGCAAAAGCTGCCGGTGCATCAAGAATAATTGGTGTAGATATAGATAACAACAAGTTTGATGTTGGTATGAACTTTTCTTATCCTGCTTATTTAACTCGATTTAAAAAATGCAACGTGACTATGGTCATTAACATTGAGTTAATTCCTTTATTGTTATCTGTTATAATTCCCAAGTCTTGTGTGTGCAATCTGTTTGAGGTGACATAGTTAGAGGACTCCTGTGGGTTGGTTTGGCACAAGGAGACTTATATTGTTTAAGTCATGGTTTTCGGTGCCGAACGGCATAGCCCGTGCCGGACGGCACGTGCCTATTCCGTAGTTGTCGGCACGGTACGAACCGACACGGCACCTATAAAAAAAAAATCTTATATTTGAATTTTTAAATTTATTTTTTATTTTTTAAAAATTAACAAATAAATATATATCGACAGGGTTGGCACGTGCCGGGATCTGAGTTTACCGAAACTCGGCTCGACTCGGCACAGAAAACCTTCGTTTAAGTCATACCATGACATAAACATTCTCCCTTGCACATAGCATTGCAGGTGACATACATCCCTTATTCAAGTTATCTCTTTTTTGAGCAGTTGTTCGTAGTGTGCATCGACTATGATTGTACAATGTATGTGATTGTATGTCTTACATTTGCTACTTAACAGACACACAGCACATCCAGAGTCTTTGTAGGCGGGCCAAGTGCATGAGGGCTCCTGCTATTTGAGCAAGCGCTGCGGGCCGATGCACGTCCATCCCTCACTAATTTGACCTATTCTACAAGTCCTTAAACTTCGCATGTCTCATGACTATCTCATTTACTGAATACCGTTAGCTACGTCTGTTGATGCTTGATAGTGGAAATTCGCTGCAAATTAATTTTGAAATATCATCTTGATGGAGCACTGGCGGAAGCCAGATATTTTGGTGGACTAGGTTGCTCATATAAGCACAAAGCCACCTAGTTTAAATGCCATTGGTAACTCAGTAGGTGTTCTAAGTACCAATTCCTTGTAAACTTGATATTTCTGTTTCACTTTTTTTTTTTTTTTTTTTTCTAAAAAAAGAACAAAATTCATCTGTTATGAACCATTGTTGGCATAGATATCTTGTCTTGGAATTTGGTATGGATTTTCTTTTATTTTTTAATTCATCTGCTTAGTTTCTAGTTTTCTTTCAACCTTCTTTCATGCATGGATCTATTCGTAATTAATTGTTTGAGCCTTTTGCAGCGAAGAAGTTTGGAGTTACCGAATTCGTGAATCCAAAAGACCATGATAAACCTATCCAGCAGGTTATTATAGACCTCACTGATGGAGGTGTTGACTACAGTTTTGAGTGCATTGGAAATGTTTCTATCATGAGGGCTGCCTTGGAGTGCTGTCACAAGGTCAATTCCAATTTCCCCCTCTAATATCTGATTTTTAATTTTCTTAGTTGCACGTGTTAACTAGACATGCTATGAATACAAGATCACAGAAGCAGAGACATTAGAATTCTTATTTCTTGGTCATCTCTGCATTGCATCTGGATTTACTCATTTCTTGTGACAATAACTAACATAACTTCTATGTTGTGGTTAATGATTAGCAACTATTGTTCCTAATGGTCTCATCAATAGGCTTCTAAGAGATTTTTTCTTTTCTTTTTTAATGTTTTTGAATTTAAAAAGCAAATTATATTCATGGCTCTCATAAATCACGGATAATTAGCAACTATTACATCCTGATGGTCTCATCAATAGGTTTCTAAGAGATTTTTTTTTTTTTAAGGTTTTTGAATTTAAAGCAAATTATCCCGTGCTTTAATGAGCCATGAATATATAGTAAAGTCTAGTGACTTCTAATCCCTGCCTTTCCGGAGAGCGAATTTCCGTTTTTGAATTTAAAAAGCAAATTATCCGTGCTTTATGAGCCATGAATATATGAGTAAGTCTAGTGACTTCTATCCTCGCCTTTCCGGAGAGCCGATTCCGTTTTCTCTGCTTTCTCTTTCTTTTCACTGGCCTAGCTCCATGGCCTCGCTGCTCGGAAACCACCCAGTGCTGACAAAAGGCACATCCGAGTGAAAAGTGTCGGGATTCAGAGGGGACCTCTCGACCGTTTTGTTTGGTAAATGGGATATGGAGTGAGAAAAATAGAAAGAAGAGAGAGAAGTTGAGGAATTAATATATAGTGTAGAAGCCAATTGATCGTACGCTCATGCGACGTATGATTTTGATGTGGATGATGCAGGGCTGGGGAACATCAGTGATCGTGGGTGTTGCAGCTTCTGGTCAGGAGATATCTACGCGTCCTTTCCAGCTCGTCACCGGACGTGTTTGGAAAGGTACCGCCTTCGGCGGTTTCAAGAGCCGCTCCCAGGTGCCTTGGCTTGTTGACAAGTACATGAAGAAGGTAAAATCCAAATCCCTTGGCACTTTCAAATCCATAAACTCTACCTCTTGAAGATCATTTTTTTTTTTTTTAAAAATTTTATGATGTTTTTACAGGAAATTAAGGTGGACGAGTACATCACCCACAATCTGACACTCAATGAGATCAACAAAGCTTTTGATCTCATGCACGAACGCGGATGCCTCAGGTGCGTGCTTCAGATGCACACATGAGATGATCTCCGCGTCTTCTGAAGTCCGTGAGAAGAAATATGTTTGTGAGTAATAATCAAGTCTGTGGTTATCTTGAAACCTTCCAAACTCTAGTGTATGAAGCTGTTATCTGGTAATATTTTCGCAGACTCCCAACATTTTTGTTTTCACGGACTCTGCTTATTAACCATTTGTTGCACTTATTTTCACGGATTGCAACATGTATGTATGAAGTCCCTATTTAAAAAAAAAAAAAATTAAATTTTTTTTTTTTTAAAAAAAAAGAACTTTTGCAACTAGTTTTGACATTTGAACTTCAAATATTTCCCATCCTTCGGGCTATCTTTCTTTCTTCTTTTTTCTTTTTTCTTTTCTTTTTTTTTGAACTTTTAACAATGCCTGAAACAAGTAAACACAAGGTTTTTATCAAAGGTTTTATGTGTCTAGCTGATTTTTGGTAAATTTTAAATTCGAGATATCGATGATAAACTATTTTTTTATGATTTAACTAAAATAAAAAATTAAAAAATTAACATTTAATTAAAATTAATTAAAAAAATGACATTGATAGGTGTGCGTGACCTTAGCTGTGTACACTTGCGCTTGGGATTTAAGATCATTTGTCTGTATATTGTTCCATAACGAGAAAGATGAACAGTACATTTTAAAAAAAAAAGGAAGAGAGATGAACAGACCGCGGTCGGCAGCAATAGGGGCCTTTTCTTTCTCTCTTTTTCTTTGTGTTTTTTTAATAAGCTATTATACTGTACTGTCAGAAAACAACTGTGCCGTCTGTCTGTGTCCGACGCGCACCTAAAACTTTTGGTTGTTCCGAAAGATACACTGCTCATAACAAATTTTGTGGCACAGCATATTAAACTATATAGTTTATAATATTATATTTAGTATAAGCTTTTAAAAAATTGAATATTTGTCAAAATATGTTCTATTTAATATGAAATTCTCAAAATAAGATTCCTAATTCTGATTGATTTTTTTACGTAATTATAAAAAATGACGAAATTATCATTGTCAAGTTAACCGTCTTTATTTTTTAAAAAAAAAATAATATATTAAATTTTATTTTTGCACGGAATCAAGAAAAATCTTAAAAAGTTATTTTGAATCAGTGTGTATATATTAATAATTCTAAATTATAAATATATAAAAAGGACAAATACCCCTAAATCTGGAGACAGGGGAGTGGTGAACCCCAAAAAATCAACTCACGGGTGCTCTAATCAATCAGTCGGTTCACAAGACCGGCTCCTCTTTCTCTTGAAGGTTAGTCAAAATCGACAGGCAAACAAGGTGGGTGTTTCTTCCTCGACAGAGACCACTTCTAGAACTTAAAAAGTGTCCCACAAGGTGGCAAATTTCTCCGCTCTCGAAGTGCCAGAAACCTTGAAAAATGCCAGAGTGTACTTTTCCTACCTACTTTTTCACTTAGGCCATAATAATATTTTGAAATTATTTAATATCAATTTTTACTTTTATATTTCAGCCCTCGAAAACGTATTTTTTTGCTGACGTGACGCACGTATTTTTGTATTTTTACGAGCTGAAATACGCGACTGTTATTTTTAGAGGGACTGATATACAATTATCTTTAATATTTTAGATTCTAGATTTAATTTCCATTCATTCAACACACCGGAAGAAACTTACGGATATAATAAAAGCTCAAAAACTGAGTTCGATTAAAAAGTAATACAAGAACATACAAATTTTTTACGTAAAAATATTCGATCTAAACCGAAATAAACTGTCGACGTTCAGGCAACCGGCGATAAAACATACACTTACATAAAAAAAAAAAATCTTTTACATCTGTGGACCGAGGTTAAAAAGCCTCGGATCTCTCTAAGTCTCTAAGTTTTTTCTAAATATGCGCAAATTTCAAGTGCTAGATTACACGTTACAATACCTTAGTCTGCTATTTATAGATATTACATATAAGCTCCTCCCCCCAATGCAACAGTTGCACGTTTCAGCCTCAGAAGACGCAAAAACGCGCGACGTGGCGGCGCGCGCTACCACAGCAGTGCGAAAATATGTTTTCAAGGTTGAAATACAAGACGCAAATTTTATGCGCCACCACGTTATGCATTTTTATATTTTTAAATGTTGAAATACAAGATATAAATTTTGGAGGGGCGATATATAATTATACCATTCTTAAATCAGCCGGAGCTAATAATCATTCTTCCCAAAAAAAAAAAAGAAAAAAGAAAAAAAAAAAGACAACAAAGTAACCTGGTCAGTTTGCCAGCGCAAGTTAAAGTCCAACCAGCAATGCACTGCTACAGCACATCAGCCAGCAAAAAAAAAATAAAAAAAAAAAGAAAAAAAGCTTGTTTCTCAAAAGAAAGACACAGCCGCCATCTGCTCCGACACGTGTCCATTCCAGCCTTGTCTTTCAAAGCTATAAATAAATTCAGCCAAGTCTTTTGGAGCAGTCATCAACAGCAAGCAAATCGTAACTTCTCCTTCCCCCGAACGCTTTCTCCTCTGTTTTGCTCTGCTACTGCTCTACTACAAGCTCTGTTCTTCTAATTCGATCAACCATGGCGTTCTCCACCACCGCTACCCCCCCGGCCTCGTACCAGCTTCTTCCCACCCAACTTGGACCGAACGGAAGCTGCAACGAGCTGAAGAAGAAGATCTCGCTGGTTGTCTCGCCAAAGCGAGCACTCGACAACAGGCGAAGCACCGGACCGGTATGTTCTTTCGATCTTGTCCTTAGATAGCTCTGCTTTCGTCGGTAGAAGAAATTATTTCTAAGATTCTAGATATTTAATGTTCAGGTGGCGCGGCTGATCGGTCCGGCGATCTTCGAGTCGTCGAAGCTGAAAGTGTTGCGTATAGGCCGCACGGATGAGGCGAGGCATCCCGGAAGCCAGCCGAGGACGTACACGCTGACTCACAGCGACATGACAGCCAAGCTCACGCTCGCCATCTCCAACACCGTTAACTCAGCTCAGTTCAGCGGATGGTACAGCAAGCTCCAGCGCGACGAGGTGATTGCAGAGTGGAGGAAGGTGAAGGGCAAGATGTCCCTCCACGTCAGCTGCCACATCAGCGGCGGCAACTTCCTGCACGATCTCATCGCCAACCTCCGTTTACTACATCTTCTGCAAGGAGCTCCCAGTGGTATGCATAATTATTAGTTCTTATTATTATAATTACGAAATATAATATATGTAGGATCGATGACTAAATATCTTTTTTGTTATTGTGCAGGTGTTGAATGCTTTCGTTCATGGCGATTTGGATCTGTTCATGAACTACTCCGGAGCTGCAGGAGGCGCCGGTGTACGTTTACTTCGAGTCGAACAACCCCCAATTCCACAGAATCGAGTGCTGGGGTCCTCTGGTAGAGGCGCTCAGAGGGCGGCCGAACACGTCGAGTTCGTCGATCCGTATTCATCGTCATCTCTCTTGGCATTCTGCGCATAGATTCCCACAGGCGTGCAAGAAAGAGTGCAGCTGCTGTTTCCCACGCCGGAGTCTCGTCCCCGGTGGCCCAGGAATTTCCTCGGAGCAGCCTCAGCAACAACAGCAACAACGATCACGAGGACAAGTTCTAGCGGAGCATAAGGAAGACGACATCTTGGACCGCTGATGGGAACTTGCCGAGATTTTTGGGATGCGTGCAAGCGAGAGACATGGACCGTAGGATGAGATTTTGCACGCCACCAAGAAGAAAATCCGTCTCACAAGGAAGACAAACATGCACTTGGAGTTCTTTTTGCTAAACTCCAAATTGGGAAAATGTTCAGTTTTTTGTTTTAATTTATTTATTATTTATTTTTTTGCTTTTTTAATTTTTTTGATGTAATACATTGAAATTTGGGAAAATTGCGTTTCAGCTCCCCCGTTTTCTATTTTTGACTTTTCAGCCCCCCGAAACGCGTTTCTCCGCCGGACGTGGCGTGCCGGATTGTGCCGCCACGTGACGGTTTCGGGGGGTGATCGCACGACCCCAAACTTAGGGGGGCTGAAACGCAATTTTTCTTTGAAATTTAGACAGGTGTATACTTTCGTTGTTTAATATTAAAAGTTATTTTTTCAAGAAAATATCAGTTTGACCTTCCAATACTTATTTTTTTTTAAAAATATTTTTAACTAGTAATAACTATAAAATGTATAATAATAATTAATGTTAGTTAATACTGACCATGCATTCAAATGGAATTGTTGCTATGTGAAAAAAAAAAAGCACATAGAAGATGCGCTTTTTTTATTAGTTTAATTTAGCTCAACTAATCAGTTTTAATTAGAACTGTGGTGGTACCTCAAACTTGAATGATAGTTTAGATATTTAATGAAAAAACTTACATGCTTGTCTAGGATTTTGAAAACTGCGGCTAAAGTCGCTCAAATTGTACGGTCGTGATAGGAATCATCAAATTGCACACATCTTGAGCCGAACACATATATAGCTAGGTGGTGTTTTGGATCGACTGCTACTATGATATACTGTGATGGTCGTGCAAAATGACAACGGTTGAGTGCCAGCGCATGCGTCTGGCGGATTGAGTCTGCGCGACGGAGGCTTACGAGTCAAGTCGGCAGGTTAGAACTGACTCTTGCATGATAGATCACGTTCGATGGGCCAGCAATATTATCTTGGCTTGTTGAGCCCTAGTTCACGCGGACTAACCGTCGCGAGCGCAGATTGTCCCACACCAGTTAGGGTTGAACTTGTGTTCGGTTCATATGTGAGGAGACGATTTCTTAGATTGCGGTGTCGTATTTTAAGCTAGCCTTGCACCGGTCCTTACACGTGGTATCAGAGCAGGTTTGCGTGCGAGCCATCCGGCGCAGTGCTAGAGAGATTGTTAAGTGCCAGCGCGTGCGCGGTGCGCCTGGCGGGTCGAGCCTGCGCGGCGGAGTCTTGCGAGCCAAGTCGGCAGGTTAGAACTGACTCGTGCAAAGTAAGTCACGTTCGCTGGGTCAACAATACTGTTTGGACTGGATTGGTTGGGATTTGGCTCACGCGCACTGTCGACGACCTTCCTCCGGATGGTTGAAAGAAGGATTTGGAGTCGCCACCTAACTTTATAGAAAATTAGGAAACCGGATAAGGGCACCGTTGAGATTTTTTAGGTCGTTCGTCGGTTACGTGTGGGAAAGACGGAACACCCCCACAAGCGCCCCTCGTTAATGAGGGTACTCTTAATTAAGTGGTTTAGTTTTATTTAAAATTAGACTCGTAATAACTGACTAATTTGTTAATGTTAACCAGTATAAATTCTTGGAAATCGGATAACCACCTCATTCTTGTCTATACTGATTAACGCATAATTGGACATTTTACAAGCAATAATATTATGTACAATCACAAATTATCTATAAGATGTAGAGTTCGGATAGCCACCTCACCCTAACCTTAAAAGTGTTATATTTTATTGGTCGGGATCTTTATTTTGGGCTGAGTGCGTTTTCCGTTTCCTCTCCATCGCCCCTTTTCAATGTGAATTAACTTTGAAATGTAGAGTTTCGGATAACCACCTTCTCTCTAATTTTATGCTTGTATTTATTAGTGTTATTAATGTTTTAAAAATTAAATTAAGTTATAGAGTTCGAGTAGCCATCTCCCTCTAATCTTATTTTTGCTTGTTTTTATTAGTGTTATTAATGTTTTAAAAATTAAATTAAGTTATAGAGTTCGAGTAGCCATCTCCCTCTAAACTCAAATTCGTAAGCGTGGTTTGAGATTTTTCTACAAATTATAGTCAAATTTGGTTGTTTTTGGTGATTTGAGATTTAAAAAAAAAAAGATAGTTAATCAGTTATTTATTAAATTAGAGCTTAAAATTTAATTAAAATCAATTAAAACCGATTCTGGGCCCTTAATGGGCCGGACCGGACCATTTGGCCCGGTCCAGAGCCAAAGTGGCTCGTCCGGGCCCGTCTGGTGCTTCGGATCGAAACCCGAGCCTGGACTCGGGTCCACGCGCGGGGCTTAACCCCGCGCTCGACCGGCTGGCCGGTTCAGAACCGGCCAAGCCCGGTCGGCGGCGGTGCCGCCGTCACAGGGTGTTCCTAACGTTTTTGAGGGTTCTGATTTCAATGGTGTGATGTCAAATTTATTTTGACGGTGTGTTTGTGATGAGATATTGCGGGGTGCAATCGGCTGGTGAATATTTTTATTTTTATTTCCGCCGCCGTGGCTCGCCGACGGCGAAGTCACGGCGGCGTCCCGTGTTATAATCGACGTAGAGGCGTTTTTTGGAGGGGTACCTTGAGGTTCGGATGGTGGTCTGAGTCTTTGGTAGTTGGACGTTCGGACGCCGTCGGGCCGAGAGCTTGGCGCGGCGGCGACGAGTTTCACGTGTCACGCGTGCGGGGTTTGGTTGCAGAGGAGCGTAGGAGTCGAAGGTGAAGGCGGCGGCTCCCTCTCTCCCTCTCCCACCGGCTCTTTTTCTCCTCTCTCTCTCTCCCTCTCTCTCGGCTGCTTGCTTTTTCCCTTTTTTTTTGCTTTGTTTCTTACCCTTTTTTTTTTTTTCAAGCTCCCCCCTCCTGCCTTCTTCCTGCGTCCCCCTTAGGGGTGTTGGTTTGGGGGTAAAGGAGTGGTAAATTCGTTACTCGGGTAACGATTACCACCCATTACCCCCGTTTGCGTTCATGGGTAGATTGGTACCCAGGAAAAATTTTACCCATTGGGGGGGTAAATCGGTACCACCTAAATAGTGGGTACCGATTTACAGGGTCAAATTTTACCCTAGCCTGCCTCGCCGGCGCGCCCACTCCTCCTCGCCGCGCTGGCTCAACTCCTCCTCGCCGCGCGCCTCGCCGCGCCTGCTCACTCCTCCTCGCCGCTGCTCACTCCTCCTCGCTGCGCCTCGTCTCCTCCTCGCGGCGCCTCGTCTCCTCCTCGCCTCGTCTCGCCTCGTCCACCTCACCGGATCTCGCCGCGCCTGCTTCGGATCTCGCCGCGCCTGCTTCGGATCTCGCGCGCCTGCTGACCGCCACCTCACGGATCTCGCCGGCGCCTGCTCGGATCTCGCCGCGCCTGCTTCGGATCTCGCCGCGCCCTGCTTCGGATCTCGCCAGCGCCTGTCGGAATTCTCGTCGCGCCTGCTTCGGATCTCGCCGCGCCTGCTCTGACCGCCACCCTCACCGGATCTCGCCGCGCCTGCTCGGACTGCCTCGCCTGCTTCGATCTCGCCGCGCCTGCTTCGGATCTCGCCGCGCCTGGCTCGGATCTCGCGCGCCTGCTTCGGATCTCGCCGGCCTGCTTCTGGACCGCCACCTCACGGAATCTCGCCGCGCCCGCTTCGGATCTCGCCGCGCCTGCTCTGACTGCCGCCTCACCGGATCTCGCCGCGCCTGCTTCGGATCTCGCCTTGTTAGCAGTTAAATGGGTTAACATTTACCCGAAAACAAACGCGGGTATTAGTTACTCATGTAACTAATACTAGTCTACCAAACGTGGGTTCGATTTTTCCGCTTGTTACCCGGGGGTAATGTGGTTACCGGTTATATTGCTACCTTACCCACATACCAAACGGGGCCTTATAATCCCTCCCAGGTGCATGCAACCAAACCCATTCCTCCAAAATTTCACCCCTTCATGTTTTATTTACAAAGTGCATTATCCTCCCAAGGTTTGGACTTACCAATTTGTTGTCTATTATTGTTTGATGAAAATGGCATGTACAGCTTCACACACACATATTCATAATTTTGTCCTCATTATTTATCCTCATTAAATATATTTTTTTTTTTTTTTTTTTTTTTTTTTTTTTTTTTTTTAACGAAAAATTTTTTTTTTTTAGCAGTATCAAATCGGTGTCGCGGAGCAGGATTCGATCATCGCATTTATGATTTAGGTTATGGTGGCCATCGCTGGATTAACTGAGCCGAATAAATCGATCGGATTGATTCAAAATGGACTTTTGATTTGACAATCGGTTGATATTGGTTTTCGCAGACTGGCAGTCCGGACAAAATGAGGTGTCGACAGTTGCCCTCTTTGTCTAATCCTTCGTGGAAGGATTAGGCAAGATAAAAGAGAGACCACATTTTTGGACGGCGGGAAGCGGGCGGAATGTTTTTCCTTTTTGCTTTTCCGTGTGTTTCTGAGGAGACGCATGGTGATTGCAGTTGTTCAAAGGATTTTATCATAAATCACGAAATCAGTCGTCCGCAACGGAAACGACCCAAGAGTACAGTCGACCAAGGGTAATATTAAAATTATGGTCAATAGATCAGTCGTCTCATTACTGAGGATGATCCTGAAGCGCAGTCGGCTTCAATGATAAGATTGATAGTTATGGGATCAGTCGTCCCATGACGGAAATGATACAAGAGTTCAGTCGACTCAAAGGTGGGATTAAAAGTATGATCAAGAGATCAGTCGTCTCATGATCGTAGATGATCCTGAAGCACAGTCGGTTTCAAGGATAAGATTCACAATCATAGGATCAGTCGTCACATGATAAAGATGATCTTGAAGTACAGTCGACTTCAAGGATAAGATTAATAGTCATGGGATCTGTCGTCCCAATGACGGAGATGATACAAGAGTTCAGCCGACTCAACGGTGAGATTAAAATTATGATCAAGAGATCAGTCGTCTCATGACCGAAAATGATCCTGAAACACAGTCGGTTTCAAGGATAAGATCGATAGTCATGGGATCCGTCGTCCAAATGACGAAAATGACCCAAGAGTACAGTCGAGTAAGATTGAAATTGTAATCATGAGATCAGTCGTCTCACGATAAAGATGTTCTTGAAGTGCAGTCGACTTCCCAAGTGGATTTGTAAGAATATTTAAACAGGACACAATCCGATTTGCTTCTCGGAATGTAGAAAGATATGCCTGATTTGCTTCTCCGGACTTAACACAGATATGATCTGTTTCTTAGAATCTGTAAAAGAAAATGCGAGAACTACGCCTCGTGGAGTATGGGTACGAAAACTATCCCCCGTGGAAAGTGGATACGAGAACTACGCCTCGTGTGGAGTGGACATGAGGACTACGCCTCGTGATAAGATCCGAGAACTACGTCTGGGGAGCGAGGATTTGTATGGAGTAGTTGAAATTATGGATGTTGTCAAAATTTTCATGTAACAAGTAAGTGTTTGCTTGTCAAAGCTTCTCATGAAGATTGAAAAGTTTTATGTTGAAAAATGAGTTGGGTTGTGAAAACTATACTTTTGTTGTTTGTCCAAAAGTTTCGAATGAAAAGAGTGTTTTATCGTCAAAACATTCTCAAAACTTTTATGAAACATGATCTTATGCCAAAGTATGCTGTGTGTGAGTGTTTGGTCAATCCGACTTTTCTAGATGTCTCTGCTTCTTTGCGTGTACCTTTTCTGGCATGTTCCAACATATTCTGAAGTTGCAAGTAGGATTCTTGCAATTATGATTGTTGGGGAGGTCTGAATTGTATGTTTTGTAATGCAGTTTCATCGAAGTGAGCGAGCTGTTCGCTTGTAGCATTCAATCATCCAAAATTGCCCCGTTTAAGCGGACACGTTGATCAAACAGATGTGCCTTCTGCACTGAAATTTTTTCGAGAGAAAATGTGCCCCAGTATAATGTGGATCGAAACCAGTATTTATGCTTGTTTCTTTGAACTGAATCTAAAAATTTTTCTTACGAAAATTTTGCCCAGTTTGAATTCCCCTTTTGACTTCTTATTTTTTTTCTCAAAGTCATTGTCGAATCGTTCGTTTAGCTGTTTACTGTCCATGAATTTAAATGTATTTTCTATTTAAAACATGTGGTACAGTTGAACTTTTCGTAGATTTTGAAAAAAAATCTTAAAATCTGAACCTCTAAATTGGAAGTATGCAACTTGAAAATGAATCTCATTTAATAATAAATTGCCCAATTTAGGGTTTTGGTAATTTGGCTATTTGAAAGCTGTAGTTCATGGGGCTTGGCTTACTTTGGAGAGTGTAGCTCACGGGGTAATGGCTTGTTTTTAGAAAGTGGAGCTAGTGAGAGATCTTGCAGGTTTATCAATTTGTGGAGAAAAGATGAAACATACAAATTCCGTAGAATAGAAATTTTCAGAGTGCATGCCCTTTGTTTAACGTAATAAGAAGATTCAACAACTTGTCATGTCCTAGCTAGTTTTGCCTAGGTCGCCTTTTCAGGTTTTCGACCTAGCGGGCTAGAACTTTTTTTTTTTTTTTATCCCTCTTTGTATGCAAGCTCTAGACATGGTCGTTTTGATGATATGCTTGACTTCTTTGATGTTCTGCAATGACAGTTCTTCAGAATAACCTTTGGGTATGTAGTCAAATTTGATTTATTTCGAATGTTGCCAGAAAGAAGGCTACGTCTTTTTGAACATTGACATTAGTGATCTCTGAAATGTAGTCTTGTATTCATGAACTTTTCTTCCAGATTTTGAGTGTTGCAAACTGTTTTGCTTGACTGTTATGGTTACTTCCAATGGTCATATGATGCAGTAGGAGTGTTGATAACTTTTTCTAACTTTTCTTTCGGTGCATCCTTCTCTCTCACTTTTTGACATTTCTTATGTTGTAACTTATTTTTGACGCGGATACCGACATTGATGATGAAGGCACCCAGGTTACTCAATAAGATACATACTTTAAGCTGCTTTGCATACTCATTACTAAAGTTACTGTTTGACGTAAAAGTAACTGGGCTCATGAATACTTCTAGTTACTAAGTGACTCAAGCAGCGGAGTTTATACACTTGTCATATAAAGTAGAAAATTTTCCCTTTTTTTCCTCTTTTTTTTTCAGTTTTTTTTTTTTTTTTTTTTTTTTTTTTTTTTTTTTTTTTTTTTTTTTTTAAACTTCATCATTTTTCCATTTTTTTGATTTTTTTTTTCCATAGGAGCTCTTCAATTCATCGGAGACTTTTGCTGAGCTTTAAGAATTATAGTGGATTCTGACGATGATTCTTTTGATTGTTTGGCTTGTCTCGGCTTGAACTGATGTTGATAGCTGTCGTAGAATTGCTCTGCATCTTGCTTTTTGAAATGCATACCAGATGGAATACGAGAGGGATTTTTTTTTTTGTTTTTGTTTTTTTTTTTGACAAGTTACAGATTCTTTATTAAGTTAAACTTGAGCATGTATTTGTTCTTTATTTTCTACAGAACCGATGTAAATTAACGAATGCAAAAGAGTCCATGACAAATGGGAGAGAAAATTTGGCGCTTTTATGATCAAACAAAATTCATTTAAAGTTGCATTACAAAAACTTTCTTCCAACTAGAGTGCTCTATTTGAAAAGTCGAAACATGACCACATGAGAAAGGAACATGCATATAATAACTAGTAATAAACATAAATCCAAACATTACTTAGTGAAAGTAAACACCTCCATCAAAGTTACAGGCAAAAGTGTAGACGTCGTCATTTTCATTCATCGTGGAACAGGCTTGTATCAATTTCGTTGATTCCTCCGTTAGTGGTGCTGGTCGAAGTGTCGTTGTTCGAAGTAGCTGCTGTTGCCGTATCTACAGGGTTGAGCTTTATCCTTCCGGCATCCATTAGTTCATAAATTTTGTTCCGGAGGATGTAACAGTTCTCCGTAGAATGGCCCTGAACACCATTATGAAATTCACAGTATGCGTTTATATCGTACCACTTTGGATATGGAGGTGTGAATTGCCGGGCGGGAATAGGATGCAACATGCCTTCCTTAGCCAATTGTTTGAATATTTCTCTTTGAGATACGGGTAAAGGCTCACGAGCGACCTGGTATTGGCGAGGTTGCTGGAGCGGTTGCCGAGCGGGAGCTGGTTGGTGTTGATATGTCTGATTGACTTGTTGCGGCCGATGTGCAAGTGGCTGAAACTGTTGATATGGTCGATTTTGTTGATACTGATAGTTTTGCGGCGGTGCTTGATAATGCACTGGTGTTTGGTGTTGAGCAGGAACTCGATACAAAGACTGTTTGAAGTTATTAGCCCCACTGATGTTGTTCACCTCTTTGTCCTTTTTCTTGGTCCTCGTGTCGTCAGATGACTTGAAGACACTGTCTTGTGCCATTTCTATTCTTAGACCTGCAGTCACCAATTGAGTGAAAGTGGAAGCGACGGCACACACAGTTTGATCTGATCGTCCAGGCTAGCTCAAGGTCATGACATTCGTCAATCAATTCCTTTTTCAGACATGGGAGGAGTAATCTGGAGCAGCTAGATTTCTCCACCTCTGTGCAAAAGTACGAAATTTTTCAGTCTTATTGGGAGTTAAAGCTTTCAGCGATGACTTGTCTGGCGCCAAATCCTTATTATGCTGATAGTGGTTCAGGAAAGCTTTCGCCAGGTCTTTCCAGCTTTTGATCTCGCTTCTTGTTTTAGATTTAGAATACCACGTATTCTGGTCCTTGAAGGCTCTCTGAAAAGTAAATAGATCAGCATCTTTTCATTCTTGAAATATGCCCCCATCTTACTGCAATACATTGATAGATGGACTTGGGGGTCGTCGGTTCCATCGTATTTCTCGAAGTCGGGAACATTGAAATCCTTCGGGCTGTCTAATTCGGTGACAATACAGAATTAAGCAGGATCCATGGTTCCTCGGGCACCTTCTAAGGTATTCACAACAGGTTCAGAATTGTTTTCAACCTTTAATCTTTCAATGTGCCTGGTTTCTCTGATGTGGATAGAGTCATGTTGTTCGTCCGGCACGAACTTTGAGAGTGGGAGTTGTACCCTGTGACTTTCCTAGGTTGGACAGGCGAAACGTATGCGGCGGAGCGTTTGGGCCTGCTCCGGCTGCTGCGGTAAGCCATAAGGATCGTACGGTGTATGATGTGCCGTTTGTTTTTCCTGAGGTGGCACAAACGATGGGCTAGGATCACCTATCGGCTGAGTTGTTGCACTGTTGCCCCTTTGCTCCACAAGTAGTGCAATAGCAGACGTGAGTCGTTCCAGCTGTTTGTTCATGTCATCCAGTTGTTTGCGCAGTTCTTCATTCTCCCTTCTTAATTGGTCATTTACTTCATTGTCAGCCATTAGTACCGATGTATGTCGTCTTGACCGAAGCAGATACGGGCTCCTTATGGTGAAAGTCGTCTTGACCGTTCTTGCGAAAAACATTGGTGTCAGTAGTGCGTGTATGTATGCTGTATGCGTTTATTGATAAAAGCAAAATGCAAATACGTGAATTTTCAAAAGAATTTTGAAGATGCTTTTAAAAGTGATAAAAAGGTAAATTTCGGTTTCCAAAATGTGTGAGAAAGTTTGTGCTTATCGTAGCAATCGCAAGAAAATCTAAAGAAAAATTTTGTCAAAACCCTTTTTTTTTTTTGAAGTAAAAAAAGAAAAAAAGGAAAAAAAAAAGAAAAAAAAAAAGATTTCAAACAACTAACTAAGACATCGAATGAATTGGGGAATCGAAAAAAAAAGAGTCATGGAATTTCATTTGTTAGTGGTTTTTTTTTAAAAAAAATACCGAGGTAAGGTTCAAGGCCTCCTTCCTCGGGGCTTGGTCTTAAAAAATTGTTTCCTATTGGCCATAAGGCCGACATATTGGGGATGGCCAGGTGGTATGCACAAGTTTGACCAAGCTGATAAAATTTTTATGGGTTAAATTTTGTTATAGTCAAGAGTATACCCTAAACTAACGGTGTCAACCCCTTATCCCGCGTTTTCACTTTACATGTGTGCTTCGTGTTCTGAATGTTGTTATATGAGGCTATGCAGTCGTATTATCTCTTAAATGGCTGGATTTTAAGGCTACCAACATGCATTGCACATTGAGTCCATTATTATTCCAGAGGTCAAACTAATAGCCGGTCATTGCTGGGGCTCCACAGGGTACCGAAATACATAGTACATCAGTTCTGGTACTACCCAGATAACATAGGCTAGGCTGGGGGCTGGATTTTACGACTACCCGCATGCATTACATACGAGCTTCGATATTAATCCAACCCAAAATAAGGCTGGGTCAAGCCCTGAGGTTTTATATACTAGCAAATTACGACGAAATGTTGTTTCTAGTGAATATCTTACAGGTTGTTCCCAAATAAATCGAAGACATAAGATTAATTACAAACTGTAATAAAGCATTGCATAAATAAAGAAAAATTGATATAATGAACAAGTTTTGTTTGAACCTTAATTTTAAATAAATTTAAACCACTTAATTATAACGAGCTTGACGGTCCCCAGCGGAGTCGCCATCTGTCGACGACCTTCATCCGGATGGGAGAAAGAAGAATTTGGAGTCGTGTTGACACCCCATTTTGTCCGGGTTGGCAGTACATGCTACTGAAATAAACCGATCAAGACCAATGGAGTGTAATTAAAATTTGACCTGAATCGATCGACCCAATCAAATCCAATTAGGCCCAGATTATGTCTGATTGGCTTGATTAAGTCCAATTAAAATTATTTCGCGATATGTTTACGTGTGATAACACATATAATGCAATATCATCCGATATACGTATACATGCAAATTTAATCGCGCATGTGCACATTAACATACAAAATATATACACATATCTATATAATATATAAACTAATAATAATTAAAAAAAAAAAAAAAGAAAAGAAGAGAAAAGGCAAAGAGATAGGGGGGATCTCCTTTGGTCGCCGGCCACCATTCCCCCCCATATCTCATTTTTTCTTCATCCAACCCTTAACCCCACCTCACCATCACCACACCTCCATTTAATACACCATTGACCTCCATCCTTACCCAAAATCTCTTTATATACCCATGGGAGAGGGGGAGGAGGCACGGGTGGAAGGAGAGAGTGATTGAGAGAGAGAGAGAGAGAGAGAGAGAGAGAGCTCTTGAGAAAGAGGGAGCCGGAGGCTGCGAGACCTACCATTTCTCCTCGCTTCATCCATTTCAGCGTCATCTCTGGACTACACTGAAATCACATCACCGGCCGCACGACCCGTGGAGCTCACCATCGCCGGCGCCGAAGTTGCACCCGACACCTCCAAGACGCAACAATTGAGGTACAATCATATAAACCTCCTCAAAACCCATAAATATAATCTATACACCTCTGTCGACTGATCTTCAGTGATAGCCGCCGCCGGAAACGGCGGCGGCGGCCGGAAAATTTTAAAACAAAAAAACACAGTAAAAGTTGCACCTCTTTATAACTACCTATACAAAGGTCTAAACAAAGTTTTGACCTCACCATTAGAATCAGCATCCACTAAAACCCTAGAAACACCTATTACAGTGGTTAAATACGACGAGCACCGAAACGTCGCCGTTAGCCGTAAACTCAAAAATACGCCTAACGGAGCTCCGAAATCAATTTTTGACATCACCATTGTATTCGGGAGGTCGAAACACTAGGCGTAGGCCCCCGGACACCAATCTGCCGCGACGAAACGGCCGCCGCCGGCGGCCGCCGCGAGCAGGAGCTCGCGGTTGCCGAGCTCGGCGCTCGCGTAAAGGTTGAAGAACGAACCGGCTTTGGCCGGTTCTTGACCGGCCAAGCCGGTCGCGCGCGGGTTAAACCCCGCGCGCGGACAACGAGCCCTGCTCGGGTCCGCACCCGGGCGCATAAGCGCCCGGTTGCGCGGGGCTAAGCCCCGCCGCTGGACCCAAAGGTCCGACTCGGAAGCAATGTGCGCCCGGCGAGCCGATGGGCTCGGGCCGGACGCAGTTTGGTCCGGCCCAAGCCCATTAGGGGCCCAAATACCCTTTGTTTTTTTTTTTTGAATTAATTTCTTTTAAAATAAATCTAGTTAATTAATTTCTATTTAAAATTTAATATATAATAAATTAAAATTATTGCGGGGAGAGGATTCTTAACCCCAATCAAAATATCGGGAGGTTTCTCCGAATAATGTTTAAAATACTAATTATAAAATTAATTAAGTAATAATAAACTACAATCAAGGCGAGGATTTCTGTTCCAGTTAACTTAACGGGAGATTCTCCGTAATAATAATTAAAATATTAATAATATATTAAAATGAAGAGTTAAATGATAAATCGGGAGAGGATTCTCTACTTCAGAAACGTAATTGGCGAGGATTCTCCCCGTAATATTAAATATAAATAATTAAAAATATATGAAATCGAGAAGAAGAACTCTCAACCCGAACATCTTCTGGAGGATTTCTCCATAAAAATATCTTAACACAAATAATTAAAAAATTATTTATCTATTTGTTTAAAACTCGGGAGGAATTCTCCCGTAAAATTAAATTATAATTACTAATACGTAAATGATTAAAAAAAAAAACCATATTAAAATATACATGCAAAAATTATTAAACAAGATAAGAGCTTCTTCTAATCCGATAAACCATAGGGAGGATTCTCCCCGTATGATATTTTAAAACATGATAATAAATTAATTGATAAATATTAAAGTTAAATCTGCGAGGAATTCTCCCACATAAGATTAAATATAAATAATTAAATAAATTAAAGAAAATCATATAATAAGACATATAAATCGGGAAGAGGCTTCCTCTATCCCGTTAATGCCGTCGGGAGGAATTCTCCCGCAAAATAACACGAATACTTAAAATAGTTAAATTTAAGAATAAATATTATATAAAAAACTTAATCCGGGAGAGGTTTTCCTGCCTGACTAATATCATAGAGGATTCTCCTGCAATTAAAAAATTATCCATCAAATTAAACAAAATTCTAAATAAGCATAATAATTGATAAACATGTCATATGTAAACAATCAAAGAATAAGGCAACCCTTTTAGGGACGAGTTAGGTTGCCTAACACCTTCCTAACTCGTAACCGATGAAACGAACTTTAAATCTCTAAAAGACCAGTAGGTTTTCCTAGATTTCTTAAAACATCTAGGTGGCGACTCTTGTCAACAATATAGCAGCGCACGCGCGGCAGCGGGCGGTAAGGCGCCGTCAACAGATGCCGACTTCCGCTGGGGACGCATCAAGCCGAATATCTTTCGATTGTCAACCGATGTGGTTGATTAATTGTTATGCTTTGATTTAAATTTGTTTACTTTGTATGGATAATTTTAATTTTTGCTCGCGGGTTGAAAGGTACAAAATGTGTAAAAATTTCTTTTTCCTTTTGCATGCATATCGCATCTGAGGTCGGACCTGGACCTCCAACCCTAGGTTCTGGAGCCCCTATCGGACATTGTGGGTAATGCCCATGATACCTCCGCATATGCTCCCTCTTCTCCCTTGTTCTTAGCCCAGCCAGCTGTACTTATTAGCATAGGTTATAGAGCCTACCCAATCATATAAGTGGTTAGTCTTGCATAAGTCCATTATGTCAAAATATCCTAAAAAGTGATAACCAAAAAGGGTTTGACATCGCTTATACGGAGGATCTAATTGCATAAAACTACACCAAGATTCGCATAGCCGGTTGACCTTCAGAATTGGCTTTTAGACTTGCATGTTTGGTTGGAATTATGTCGAATAGTCTCTCTCACCCTAAATTCGACATAATTGGGGCAAGATCCAACCAAAACTAGGTTGCGTACTAAACAAAATATGATAACTCCGCTATAAATTCTTATAACTCGTATTTTACTTCGCGCACCAAGGCACCATTTTTTTTTTATATTATTCCTTCATTTAAAAAAAAAAAAAAGAGCGTAGAAAAGAAAATTTTCAAGACATACATTCGTTATTACCTACTTTTTTTTCCTTTCCTTTTCTTTTAAAAATATTTGAAATAAGTCTTATCATCTTAATTTAGGATGAGGAGTGAACAGATGACAGTCGAGGATCCAGCCCTACCTCGGATTACCATGAATGTCTCTCCGGTCTGTTTTTTCCAGAGATAAATTGGCAAAATTATGGAGTGACTTACCTGAAAGAAAGAGGGAGCAATGCATCAAGGATTTCGGAAGCCTGCATGAATTCATACACTTTGATACAAATTGGAATATGATACGGGCATTGCTTTGGTTCTGGGACTCATCTAGGAGATGTTTCGTAATTAACGGAGAAGATTGTGTGCCGACCATTGAAGAATATCAGGGCATTCTTCGTTGTACTTCAGGAGCAGGGAGCAACATAAAAAAATTCAAACCCTACCTACCTGAACAGAAGATAAAGCCGTGGAGAAAATTAGGACAAATACTAGATGTGGAAATACCCAAATATTCAGGTATCAATGAATTTCACGGGATCAACCTAGACCAGCTAATAGCGCTTCGCGACACTGCAGTTGAGAAAAGAAGACACAATAAGTTGGGAATGGGCATCGCAAAGAGGAAAAACGAGGAAGATGAAGATGATATCAAAATGTATGCTTTTCTTATCGCTGTGTACGGAACTATGATTTTTCCGGACAGAAAGATTATCATAGATAGGGAATATTGAGTTCCTACAACAGATATCAAGTTCAGGATTTAAACCCTATTCTGCGATTCTGGCGGAAAAACCTTTTTCCACTTTGGAACAAATTGAAAGCAGAAAAACACGGCAAATTCAGAGCGCGCACCTCTATTACAAGTATGGACATATTATCGGTTCATGTATGGGACTCCGAAGCGTGAGTATTTTGTTGTTTCACAACCAATTCGTGATGCCAGCAAATATGTGACAGAAAAATACCCGCATGACATCGAAGCTTGGAAAAACTTTTTTCGTTCTCCTCCTTTCGTTAATTGGCAGGTCGCTTTCACAATAGGACATTGCTCTCCCCACTTCCTTCGTCGATGTGGCAAATTTCCATGGATTCCATTAGTAGGTCCCAGGACTATCATCAGCTACGCACCATGCTTGGTAATGAGGCAGTATGGTATGAGACAAGAAGAACCCGACATTTCTAATTTGAGCGAGTTCCAATATGAGATTGGAGACTATTACAAGATGACCTTTAAGCTCGGGACCATTTGGGGAGAAGGACAAGTTTTCGAGAAAAGAGAATACACACAAGAGCAGTAAGCTCCAGAATACATCGATTTGGTTACAAACAAAATAAAAGCAGACATTCTCATCAATCGGAAGCATATCGTTCCACAAAAGAAGATAAATGAAGAAGCCAAAGACAGGAAGAATACTGGAACTCGGAAGAAGAGTTGGAAGTTTATAAGAAACAAACAAAAGTTGGAGCGTTAAACAATACTGTGAAGGACTCGTGCGAGACGAAGAAAGAAAATGATTATCTTACAGCAGAAGTTGAAAAACTGAAGAAAGATAAAAATAATATTGCAGACAAACTCAAGGAGGCGGAACAACAGAACAATATGCTCGCAGAAGACAACAGGTATCTACTCCGTAGTCGGGATGCATTATCAGATGTAATCGATGACTTTCAAAACAAACGTCAGATGTTAGGAGATAGAAGAGCTTACGAGAAGTTGCTAAAGGAAAATACAGAATACCATGTGTTGTGGGAGGACGTAAAGATCAAAACTCTCGAGGTGACTCAAGATGTAGAGAAGGTTCATGATACCGTCGCGGAGGTTATGGATAAGCTGCACAATGACAAGACATGTGTTGATTGGGCAGTAGATCGGCTCGCTCAAGCCAACTATCTTTACAAACCCTATGTCGAGTTCCTTACAAAGTTCAGCGAACAAGATGCCACTCAGAGATAAATTCTGTTTTATGTTTTTTGTGTCTATGTAATGAAAGTCTATCTATGTAATTAAGTTTTACTTTCGGAGACTGTTGTAATTTTATTTTGATGGTAATCTCATATCTTTTTGCTTCATCTGGTGAGAAGTCACTGTTTGTTACTCTACCTAAAGAAGATGATAAAGAAACCATTTTTATTTATTGATTTATTTATATATTTTTCTACATAGCATCCAATGATATAACACACATCCCAAAAAAAAAAAACAAAAAAAAAAAAAAAAAAAAAATATATATATATATATATATATATATATAATTTAAATAAAATTTAAATACTCGCACTTCAAAATATTTTTTGCATATCTTTCAAAATTGGCATTCACTAATACATAATTTTTATCATAAAAGGTCTGGCCAAACGTCTTTCATAAGAAGTCCGTACCTACTCAGGCCAAGGCGTACCGCAAAACCAATGACGGATAACGAGACAATAATTGAACAACTTAGGAAATAGAACAATGAAGATTCCGCCGCAATTGGGAGATATGGAGCACATTGGAACGTCTGACCACCCTTCTGATAGAGCAGCGTACTAATGTAATGGCGACCACCACGGCCGCTCCTCCACCCGAACCTCGACAGATACCACAAGGCCCATATGACCCCTATGGCATACCGCCTCAACCAGAATCACATCAATTCGTTCCACAACCCCAAGCTTTTCCACAGGGTGTTCCTCCTACGCCACAAGAAAACCAACAAGCACAACTTCCCCACGACTCAGTTCCATCTGAAAACCAACCGACGGAGGAAAAGCTCGAAACTATCTTAAGCCGACTGAACAATTTGGAAGGAGCACGGAGGACAGTAGACCCTTTACAATATTGTATCGTTAGCGACCTTGAGATTCCTAAAGATTTCACCATTCCTAATTTTTGAAAAAATATGATGGAACTCGACCAGGAACTCACATCTCATGTATTGTAGTAATGGGAGCCTACCACAAGGAATGAGAAGATGTTATATATTTCTTTCAAAGAGAGTTTAAAGGACCGGCGAGCGTTGGTATCTAAATCTAAACATAATGAGTGGTAGAACTGGAGAGATTTAGGCGGATGCATTCCTCACCATTTACCCCGGAGCAAACACGGATCTAGCACCGGACAAGTCCACGCTCCGGGTCTTGACGCCGAACAAAAATGAAAAGTTTCGGGCCTTTGCACAAAGGTGGAGAAATGTAGCCGCACAAATATTCCCGCCATTAACTGAGAAAGAACTTATCGACGAAT